>JBBPBX010011972.1:9940-21585 GCA_038048925.1 Garcialebias charrua | reverse complement strand
AAAAGTGAGATGAATGGTGATGGGTGCACATTTTTTTCCACATTTCAGGTGTCAAAAATAGATTGCCAATTGGTCTGCAGTTTGGGACAGGTCCAGAATGTGTGTAAGAGTGTAGCTGGAGGTTGCTTACAACAATTACATGCAGGATCCAGGTTGGTTTTAATCTTGGACAGTTTGTCTTTGGACCAGTGCAACTCGTACACCACTTTGAATTGAATTACAGTGTGCCTCAGACAGAATGAAGATGAATACATTTCTTTCGCCATTAAATCTGGTATGGATTCCTCCAAGTCCATTTCCCATTTCCATTCAAGAGAGTCCATGGTACGAACTGAGCAGTGTATAGATCTTACTGAGGGTCCCCTTGGTATCATGCATTCCAAAATCTTAACCACAAAATGTTTAGAGGGGTAAAAAGGAAATTATCAGAGTTAGACCTCACAAAATGTCTCAGCTGCAAATATCTGAAAAACTTTGACTTGTATTAAACTTCTGTTCCAGATGTTCAAAAAAGGCTAATTTATCGTCAAAATAGAGATCATATAGTGAATGTACTCACTTCAAGTTCCAGACATCAAAAGGTGTATCAGCTACTGAGGGAATAAACATATGATTATTTGACACAGGTGCCAGAAACAGTAACTCTGTAGATTTAAATTCCCTCCTGAACTGATTCCAGATCTTAACTAACCAGATCACAATTGGGTTAGAAGTGTACCGGTAGGTTGATATTCTGATGCATGCTCAATAATACATCAAATGTTGATTCTACATTTTTTTTGCTTTGTTTTGTTTTATTTTTTGAATGTCCAGAGGACCAGACTTAGCTTTTTTAGATAGGTTGATATTGTTTGTTTAAAAGGCAGCCGAGAGCAGAGTAATGTGGAGGAGGAGCTGGATCTAATTGAGGCCCTCTCCAAAGCCACTCAACTGGGAGAAGGAGTTTCCTCATTACCCAACCAGAATAGAAGAGCTCTGATATTAGCTGCCCAGGAATAGTGCATGAAATTAGGAAATGACATGCCTCCAAGCCTGTGGGGCAGATGCAAGATCTTCCTTGCAATCCGGGGAAGCTTTTTCTTCCAAATCAACACTGATAGCTGGCTGTTCAGATTGATGAAGAATGATTTAGTAAGGTAAATTGGCACGTTCAGAAACAGGGATAAAAATTTACATCCAATATTCATTTTCATAGTTTATTCTGCCTCCCAGAGTGTGAGGCAGGGATTGACATCTAACAGTGTCTTGCTTAAGGTTTGCCATGAAAGGTAGATAATTAGTTTTATAGAGGTTATTATAGTCTCGTGTTCCCAAAACACCAAGGTATCTAATTTTTCAAAAACTAATTCTAAAAGATACTGTCTAAAATTTTATTTTCTATAAAGGTCACAGGCATCAGCTCACTATTCTGAAGATTAACCTTATAGCCAGGGCTTAATTTGTAAACTGATCGATGTCGGAATGAAAATAGTGGGCGGGCCAGTGGGGGAGGAGGAGGGTGTGCATGGGGGAGCGGGGGAAGTGAGCTTGTGGGTCCTCCTCCCCTTTAAATTTTTGAATAAAGTAGATGCTATTTCCTGTATTTTGGTGTAGCTTATTTTAATGGGTTGTTCAACATCTACGTTTACCTACATTTGTAAACACTTGATTCAATAACTATATTAGAAAGAAGCAAGAGGTTGTGTGTGAATAGAGCATCTCCGGTTTTGTCAAGCGTCCTACATCAACTCACACATCATGTTTCTGAGCCGAACACTTACCCGCTGAATTCATTCCTGTGCGTTGTTGCTCCTGCTGCTTCAACCTCAATCACGACTGCCTTTTCTGTTGTCCAACTAGGACAATCCATCTATCTATCCATTGATTTATAAAAGTAAACTGGACTGTCTTTTTTACATTTTGATTGCTGTTATTTTGACAAGTTAGCGCCATTGTTTTAATACGTGATTAATGTGAATAATACACATCAAACATTTCTCTCATTATATATATTTTTTCACTGTAGCTAATATTTTTTTATTTATTATGTCTGAAACATATGTGTGAGTTCTCATCAACGGTTGTGCACACTCAGAGCTGTCTGGAGATGCTCCTGTGCATAAAGTATGGCAAGCCAAGTGGCCCATTAATATCCACTTTAACCACGTCTGGCTATTAATGGGCCACTTGGCTTGCCATATAGATGAAGACACTTCATCCCCACGGGACATGCCATCCACGTCTCTGCTGGGCAGGAGCATGTGCACGAGCTGGTGCAACTGCTGCAGCCATAATATCTACTCCACAGACTGGGCAATGTCTCCTCTTGTTGTATTTTTAATAAATAATCAAAACAAAATTGCACTATGACCTTAGACTTTTAGGGGCGGAGATTTGATTTGCTGGATACAAACAAACAATTGCTGGAATGCCCCAGATCAAAATGAGAGAGTTTCCGGGTCTTGTTCTGGCAGGAACCGGCTCAAATTAAGCACTACTTATAGCCAGACATGCACCCAAATGTTTGAACCAAAGCAAGCAAGTAGCTCAGGAATGATAGTGAGACGATCTGATATTTACAAAAGCATGTCATCTGCATATAAAGAAACTTTATGTTTTGTGCCTAATCGATTCATCCCTTTAATTATGGAGTTTTGCCATAAAGCTACAGCTAGTGGTTCTATTGCTAACGCAAAAGCTGTTTAATAGTTTGTTGAGACAACAGGGACAATTTAAGCAAACACTGTCCAACAAAAATGTAGATGTTTAATAACAGCTAATATACAATACAGTAGAATTATTTCATCCCCATTTGTCCATCCATCTATCAATTGTTTTTTTACCCGCTTCTTCCATTTTGGGCCACGGGGGTCGCCGGTGCCCTTGTCCAGCAATCACTGTGTGAGGGGTAGGGTACACCCTGGAGAGGCTGCAAGTCCATCACAGGGCATCCCCATTTGTTGTTTTTGATTTAAAAACAATAGTTTTACAAGCCTGAAAAAGAAAAAAAACTGGCATGTTCGGGATTTCTGTCTCTTTTTCCGGACTCTGTGCCTTGTGACTGATGTCCCATCTGAGATGGTACAACCTGTTGAGAATCTTCAGACAGAAGAGGACTTACATAAATAAGGAGACGATTCCTTTAATCTTGAATGGTTGTGCAGTGTTTATTCTTCTCAGTTCTAGGCTGATCCTGCCATTATGATTCCCCCTGTATACAAGTGTACTGATGGTTTACGTGGGTGTATTTGTTGACTAGTATCTATTTACAATTAGCAATATAACTGTTCCTGTTTTCCTGCCTTTCCTCCTTCACTTCTCTCTTTGCTTTCGATGTGTTTCTGTTCGTGGCCCAACCTCCCTCAACATGAATTGTTGGTTTTCATCACTGATGTTGCCATGCTCTGGTCCAAAACATCTTTAGACCACAGTGAGTGATTTTCTGTTGCTGTTTTCAAATTTCTACAGTACAATACTGTAGTTTGTTCACTACAAAGAAATCCTTGGTTCTCCTGCATGTGTTCTCCACCTGATTAGTATGACACTTCCTCAAGAAAGGTGAAGCATTCCTTGACAAATGAATGTCGCCCTCTGCATTTCATGCCAGAGTTTTATGCTTTAATCATCTTATGAAGAGACGTGAAAGACTCACAGTTTATTTATTTGACAGAGATAGAGCCATTTTTATTTTGTTTTTTTGGGATATGTCGACTCCAGAAGTTAATCAGCTGGAGTTGAGTATCCAGGCATTACTCTGAGAGTTTCATTAAAATCTGTCCTAAGGCTGATGAGCTCATGCTAACACGGACACAGGTTATGATGATCTTATGCTTTTCAATGGGTGAAGTTTTATGAAGTGTATTGGATCATTTCAAGATAACATTTGTTTGATATAGAATAGACTGAAATCCTGTTTGTGTGCAACAGGACAGGTTGCTAAATTTGAGCTTCCTGAGGCTTTTTCGAGCTGCTCGCCTCATCAAGCTGCTGAGGCAGGGCTACACTATTCGCATCCTCCTGTGGACCTTTGTCCAGTCCTTCAAGGTGCTGTCAGACAACACACATTGCATGTGAACAATCATTCACACCATTTATACAAAGTCAAACCCCCTGACTGCTATAATTCAGTGGCATGATTGATTCATTGTGTTGTTGGTTTCTTGTTGTTCCGTTCAGGCTCTGCCGTATGTTTGTCTACTGATTGCCATGCTGTTCTTTATATATGCCATCATTGGGATGCAGGTGAGTCAGGCTGCTTTGCTGTGATTAAAGTCAAATAACTGGGCTAATTCAGACTACAACTGTATGGATACATTACAGCTTAATGTTGTTTCTGCTGTAGGTGTTTGGTAACATTGAGCTGATTGAAGACACAGCTATCAACCATCACAACAACTTCCGTACCTTCCTCCAGGCTCTCATGCTGCTGTTCAGGTACTCATGGCTTTATTATGGATCTTATTACATTCATCATCACAAGTTCATTTTTTTTATAATCCTCATTATATATTGTTTAATATCAGCATAATTTGGTTTTAGAGGGTTGTTTGATAAAGATTTATGTGAACTTGATTAACTAAGAATTTTAAACATTTCAAACATATCTTTTAAAAACTCAAATGTTCCCCCATTTGTGAACAAGGCCCCAAGATGCTTAAAGAGAGATCAATAGGTGGATAGGTGCGGCATCTGCAGTGAAGCGGGCGTTGTATCGGTCTGTTGTAGCGAAGAGAGAGCTGAGTCAAAAGGCAAAGCTCTCGATTTGCCGGTCGATCTAAATTCCTACCCTCATCTATGGTCATGAGCTTTGGGTTGTGACCGAAAGAACGAGATCTCGATACAAGCGGCTGAAATGAGTTTTCTCCGCAGGGTGTCTGGACTCTCCCTTAGAGATAGGGTGAGAAGCTCAGTCATCCGGGAGGGACTCGGAGTAGAGCCGCTGCTTCTCCACATTGAGAGGAGCCAGTTGAGGTGGCTCGGGCATCTGGTTAGGATGCCTCCTGGACGCCTCCCTGGTGAGGTGTTCCGGGCATGTCCCACCGGGAGGAGACCCAGAGGAAGACCCAGGACACGCTGGAGGGACTATGTTTCTTGGCTGGCCTGGGAACGCCTTGGGATTCCCTCAGAGGAGCTGGCCCAAGGGGCTGGGGAGAGGGAAGTCTGGGCCTCCCTACTTAAGCCTGGTTTATACTTCTGTCTTACGTCTTTTACCCCCCGTTGAGTGAAAAAAGGTTGCACAACTTCTGGTTGCACTACCGCTGTGATCCCCCGGTGACAGCCCGTCTTGTACGTGGCCCCCAAGCAGAACTGCAAGACGTTGCATACAAGACGGGCTGTCACCGGGGGATCACAGCATGAGTGCCGCCAGAAGTTGCGCAACCTTTTTTCACTCAAATTTTCACTCAACGGGGGGTAAAAGACGTAAGACAGAAGTATAAACCAACCTTTAAGGCTGGGTTATACTCCGCAAGACTCCCTGTCTTAAGTATTTTACCCCCCGTTGAGTGAACAAACATTGCGCAACTTCTGGCCGCACTCCCGCTGCGATCCCCCGGTGACAGCTCGTCTTGTACATGGCCCCCAAGCAGAATTCCGAGACGCCGACGATGCGGCTTGCAGCGTGTGATTGGTTCAAAGTTTGTGGGCGTTTTTTGTTTTTGCTTTGACAGACATGGATAGTTTTGAAGAGAAACTTGTATGTGTGCGAGCGCACACGCAAACCGTGCGTCTCAGCACTTTGCGCATTGCACCCAACACACACACACACACACACCAATACATATATATTTATATATATATATATATATATATATATATATATATATTTACGAACACGCGCGCGCACACAAAAGCATGCGCGTGTAAAGTTGACAAAAGGAAGAGGATTGCGCCTGCACGCAGCCTTTAAAACAAAGCAAACTCCGCTGTGAAGCAACAAGCCGTGGTGGTCCAGTGGAAATGCGTTGCGCTGCCACTCCAAAGACGTGAGTTCGAATCTCACTTGGTTGACTTTTTTTTGTTTGTTATATAATACGGTTATACTCCCGCACTTAATTTACTGTATAGATATTTGGGGTACAGCGTGCAAAACTGTAACTAAAGCCTATTTTTATTTTACAGAAGAGAGCCATAAGAATTATTACAAGAAAACATTACTGCCATCCATCAAATGTTTTGTTTTACAAATTGAAATTGCTAAAGTTTTTTTTTATGATTTGGTTGACTATAATATTCTTTTATTATTGTTCAAAGCTCAGAATTTCTCATTACCCTCAAACATCCAAAGGCTTTTTGTAAAAAGGACTAGTTAGGACTGCCACAATACAGAACTAGTTTAAAGAGTAGGTCTACTTTAGTACAGGGAATAGAACTGTGGAATGGTTTGGAAACTGATACTAAAACTTGCTATTAAAATTGCAAAGTCAATATCTATATTTAAGAAAATGATTAAAACAAAATTTCTGTACAAATATTCATAAATTGGTTTATATGCAAATTAATATTTATGGTTTTGTGTGAGAAATCATTTAATATCTTATATTTTTTATATATGCGATTGCTATTTGAATTGATTGTTAATTTTGTTTGAAGAAGGGGCAGAAATAATGAGATTTTTTTTCTTCTGAGCCTTTCATTTCATGTATTGTTTTGTTTTATAATGTGGTTTTGTAAATAATTTTCTTGTGTTTTTACAATTTGAAATGAATAAATTTAATTAAAAAAAAAAGTTCAACCAGGTGGGAATCGAACCCGAGTCTTTTGAGTGGAAAGCCGACGCGTTCCCCGCGGGACCACTGAGGCATGTCCATCTTTTGAGGTCCAATTTCTTTTAAACGAACCGCCCCTCATGAAATCCTGGCTAGACCCCCCGAGGAGAGGAACTCGCCGAGGTATGCAGTGGGAGGGAAGAGGGAGGGATTTATTATAATGTATCCCCCACGTCTTGCCAAGTATAAACACTCAATGCGGTCGGTGACACACACGCAATTGCATCATCGCTGGGTTCACTCAACGGGGGGTAAAAGACGTAAGACAAGAGTATAGACCAAGCTTTAGGCTGATACCCCCGCGATCTGACAAGATAAGCGGAAGAAAATGGATGGATGGATGAATGGATCTTTTAAGAACTTCATGTTTTAAAAGTTCCAGTATTTAATAATGAATTAGTTAATTTATCAAATTAACAACAGACTCATATCTTAACAGATCCACGTCAGCTTCTCTTTAGTATTTATTGATCCAGATTTGGACTGAATGAGAAGTTCTTTTGGATCCAGTTCACACCAGTTCAACATTCATTGGTACAATGCAATGAAGTGTACTGTATGTTCACTAAACATGTTTTATTGTTGTCAATAGATATTTTGTCATATTTTAGAATGTTTATGAAATAGAGGGCTGTATGAATGTGTGTGTGTATGTATTAAAATGATGTATGAATGTGAGTGTAGTAGAGTGCTGTATGTGTGTATAGCAGAGTGCAATATAAATATGTGTGTAGTAGAATGCTGCATGACAGTGTTTATGAAGTAGAATGTTGTATGAATGTGTGTAGTAAGAGTACTGTATGTGTGTGTAGTGGAGTGTTGTATGAATGAGTGTTTGTGTAGTAGAGTGCTGTGTGAATGTGTGTTTATTAGAGTGCTGTCTAAATCTAAATGTGTGTATACTAGAGCGATGTATGAATTTGTGTGTAGTAGAGTGCTGAATGAATGTGTGTGTAGAGTACTGTATGAATGTGTAGTAGAGTGTATGAATGTTTGTGTGTGTGGAGGGGTCTAGTAGAGTGCTGAATGAATGTGTGTGTGTGTGTGTGTGTGTGTGCGCGCGCGTGCGTGCGTGTGTGTGTGTGTGTGTGTGCATGCGTGCGTGCATGCATGTGTGTGTGTATTGCAAAGCTTTATGAACGTGTTTATAGTAGAGTGCTGTACTGTAATAATGTTTGTGTGTATTAGAGTACTCTATGATTGTGTCTGTTGTAGAGTGCTTTATGAATGTGTGCGTAGTTGAGTGCTTTGTGAAGGTGTGTATGTGTTTCTGTGTAATAGAGTGCTGTTTAATTGGGTGTTGTAGAGTGCTGCATGAATTTGTGTGTGTAGTAGAGTGCTGTACGAATGTGTGTTTAGTAGAGTGCTGTATAATAGTGTGTGTTTGGTAAATGAGGGCACAGACTGATTGTGTTGTAAAGAGCTTTGAGTGTCTTCATTAGATAGAAAGGGTTTTTACAAGTACCGGTACAGTCATTTGCCGTTTAGGCTCATTAATGACAGACAGTGCTATTTTTATTAGGTCCAGGATCTCGCATCTTGTATCGGAGAGGCCAGTGCTGGAAAAACTGAAAATTTTCTCCTGCCTTGATTTAATAAAATTGGTAAAACAATTCACGTTTCCTTGATTTATTGAGATAGTGGCTGCGTCTCAATTCAGGGGCTGCATCCTCATGAGGACCCAGCCTAGCTGGGCCGAGTAGGCCACGCACTCACAAGACCGGGTGGGCTGAGCGAAACTGCTGAAATGGGACGGTCTAGCCTTCAGGTTTGCCGGCCTTGAAGTGGGTGGGGCGTTCTCTTGAAGTGGGTGGGAAGTTCTTGTGTGCGCGCTTGGTGTGTGTGGAAAGAGAAGGGACGCCGCTAAAATATATTAGTTAGCTGAATACATGTATATATATTAGTGTTTCTGAGTTTACTGTTTGTTAAGAACTGATTACAAATCAGCTTATAAGGGGCGATCTGTTAAAACCCAGAGTGGACCTATGAAAAGCAAGTTGTCCAGTAGCTCAATTGGTTAATCAACCTGCGGTTGGCGCAGAGATACTTTTCTCGAAGCTGGTTCGAATCTCACTCGGTACGGTTAAAACTTATTTTACGTTTGTCTTTTATTGGATAAAAAAATGAGGACTGAGATTAAAAGGAAGGAGTTTGTGAAACTCCTTCTTTTTTTTTATCCAATAAAAGACAAACGTAAAATAAGTTTTAACCGTACCGAGTGAGATTCGAACCAGCTTCGAGAAAAGTATCTCTGCGCCAACCGCAGGTTGATTAACCAATTGAGCTACTGGACAACTTGCATTTTGTAGGTCCACTCTGGGTTTTAAAAGATTGCCCCTCAGAAAATCCTTGCTACGCACGTGTAAAATAATCTGATTTGTAATCAGTTCTTCAAAAACAGTAAACTCAGAAACACTAATATACTGTATATTCAGCTAACACATTTTTTTTTGTCATTTCTGTAGTAAAATTTTAATGAGATATATTCGAGCTGAGGTTGTTTGAGATGACTAAATAAAGGTTGAATGAATATTCGCGCTGAGGTTGTTGTCAGAACGAGCTGATGACTCAACAACACGCAGAAAGTCCCACCCCCCCGCAAAATCTCTGCTAGCGCTATGAATTCTGGGATAGCCTCCGTCTTGAAGGTTCCACGGATGCATCCTTCGATTTCGGCAGGAAGTAGGCCACATTCCTTGGCCGCATGAGGAGGAGTCTTCGAATTGGGACAGTCCTCCGCACGGGGCAATGACGTATGCGGCCGACAAATGTGCACTCATGAGGATGCAGCCCCTGAATTGAGACACAGCCAGTGTGAATGCTACTTCTGAGGGAGGTCCAAGCCGGGGGCCTTGTGAACTAGAGGCGGGCCTGGGGTCCGAGAGGAGGCCTGAGGCCCACAGCTAGCATTAGGTCGGGGCCCGCAGCAGCTCGTGCTTCAAAAGCTTTCTTGGCTGTTGCTGGTTAATGTATGTACTGCGGGCTTTATCCCGGACCTCAGGCCCACCTCCAGCTCCCGGGTTAGACCTCCCTCAGAAGTTGTAACTTACACTATCTTAATAATTTAAGGAAAATATGAATTCAGTTTTACCAATTGTATTAAATCAAGGCAGGAAAAATTACTGTTACAGCGCTAGCTTCCGATACATTTTCGATGCAAAATCAAGGACGGGAAGGACAAATCTCATATGGCATTACAAAAATAAAGGACCTAGGCTCCTCCTTCACAGAGGGGAGCACAGTGGATAAGGGGGCCTTATTTTGACTAAGTAGCCGTTTTTGCATTGGCCGGTCCTCAATGGCCCGGGCCGCCCCACCCCGCCTTCTAACCCGGGTTTGGTATGTTCGCATTTTCCTCTTTTTTCCCGGGTCCGCCCTCGTTTTGGAACCATCCCCACCGTGGTTCTGATCGGGCCGGACTCCCCTGGCCCAGTTTGACGTCACTTACTGCTCACATTTGATTCGTTGTTTGCAGCAGGGGCTGGACTCGTTCTAACAACAACCTCAGCGCTAGCTGAATTTCATTAAAATTTAACTACAGAAACCCCTAAAAAAATTATTAGCTGAATTAGTTTTTCTGAGTTTAATTTTTGTTAATAACTGATTACAAATCAGCTTATGTATCAGCTTATGTTAGAACGTAAATAACACGAAGCGCGCACCCATTTCCGCCTTTCAGCGCGACCTGAATGTCATTAAAATATAACTAATATTGTCTAACTCTTGCGCGCAGCCAGGGTTTTAAAATATAACTGATAATCTCTAATTCCTTTGCGTAGCTAGAATGTTAAGAGGGGTGATTGCTTTATAGGCAAAGTGGACTCCTAAAAAACCAATCCGCCGCTGTGGCTCAGAGAGATCGCGCTCGGCCATTACACTCTTTTATCTTGACCCGGGGGAAGCGGGTTCGCTTCCCACCTGGTACAAGTTTTTTACATTTGTCTTTTATTGGAGTAAATAAAAAGGAGTTGTGTTAACCAAACAAACTCCTTTCAAAAATTATATGGTGCGGAAAAAGCCTTTCTACATGATGAGCAAGCCAATGAAATAACAAATAAATAAAAACTCAAATAAATCAAAACACCCCCCTGTTGTTCTCTCAGCTGTTGTTGAATTCATCTGTGTTTTTTTTTTCTCTTCTTCTTTTAAAATTATACATCAGAAGTGCAACCGGAGAGGCCTGGCATGAGATCATGCTGTCGTGTCTGAGCCACCGAGCCTGCGATGAGCGCTCAGGGACCCACGGGAAGGAGTGTGGTAGCGACTTTGCCTACTTCTACTTTGTCTCCTTTATATTCCTGTGCTCTTTCCTGGTCAGTAGCATTACGCTCATTTAGTGCTGTCAATTTAACAATTAAATCTGCAAAAGTTATCAAAATATTTCAGCTCACAGGACTTTATATTGATGTAAAATAATTTGTATTTAACTATATTACTTCAATGTAATTTTAGTATTTTCTGAGTGTGTTGTGAAAACTAATTAGTTTAGAGGATTACCAACTTGTTTGTTATGTTGTTTGAGAGGCTAAATTAATTTATCTTGAAATTTGTGAGGTTTTCATAGTCATTTTAATCAAAAATGTTTTTAATGGCCAATTTGAGTTTTTGTTTGTTTGTTTTTTGTTCAGTTTACTGCCTCAACAAATTGGCTTTTGCCAACATCTGTTACATTTCTAACCCAGACCACTATCAGAACGTTTTTGTATGAAATCTAATCACACTTCACCTTAGTACAGCAGTCATCAGTAACTCGTCATGAAAAAATTAATTAAAGCGTAAAGCAACTCTTGAATGAGCTGTGCTTTAATGAATCACTGCAGTACTGCAGCCAGACCACGTCTCAATTCCCTCTTACTTTGTGTGTTCCAGATGCTGAACCTGTTTGTGGCTGTCATAATG
>JBBPBX010011971.1:24638-54919 GCA_038048925.1 Garcialebias charrua | reverse complement strand
CAATTGTTAAGTTAGAAAAATAGAAACAACAAAACGAAGAGAAATAGTAAACATCCAAACATAATAAGAAAACACAACAAAAAAAACCCTCCTACCACATAAAGTGTCATTCCACCTCGTGTACCACCACGATCTGTGTAACCCACCAACCGAGCTGTGCTGAAAAAATTACATATATCTGGTAAGTAATATTAATAAATACCATATTTAATAATATTGATCAATATTAGCAACCAAAGACAAAAAATAAATAATAATAAATAATAATAATAAATAATAATAATTCTTACCTTGCTGATTTTGACTAGTAAAGCCAAGGAGTAATTTCTGGATCCCTGAACATCTGACCGTTGATGTAAAGTTTATCCACTGAAATTGTAGCTCTATTACCTTCGTTTATATTTTTTTTCCTTATCGGGAACAGAGCACGCCTCCTAGTCAAGATCTCAGCTGGAAATTGGTCGTTCATACTGAAGTGTGTGTCACGTAATTCTCTACCTCGGCTTTTAACTTGTTCTTTTTGTTTAAAATAAGTGAATTTAGCGATAATAGGCCGCGGCCTAGTGTTCCCAGGTCGCCGAGCCCCGAGGCGGTGAACTCGCTCAAAAGTGATGGTTTTAACCACGTCACACGACAGCTTCAGCTGGGTCTGCATGAAGCTACGAACCGAGGCCTCAGGATCCTCCTCGGCTCGTTCCTCAATTCCAGAGAAGACTAGGTTTTCACGCATGCTTCTTGATTGGATGTCTAAAATGGATTCTTTCAATTTTTTATTCTCACCGGATATCTGCGACATCTGATTGGTGAGTTGATTAACTGTTCCCTTTAGCTCCGAGTTCTCCTTAGCAAGAGATGCTAACTGTTGCTGGCTAAACTCTAACGAGTCCCTCAAGCTCGAAAACTCGCGGTGCAACACCTCCACTAAAGCCAAGCGGGCGTCAAAGGTAGACAGCTTCTGATGTATTGCCTCCAGAATAGCCGTGAAACCGTCAGAACTTGGTTCTGAAGCGCTACCCGAACTATCTGAGCTACCAGGCCGAAGGCGCTTCGCAGTAGGGACGTTAGCATTTTCGGTAGCTAAGTCACTAGCACCGTCAGATGTAGCAGCGTTGCTCATAACTAAGCGCTCAAAACACTCGTCAACAAACGATTCGAGTCCCCTCAGAGTCTCACCCTCCAGTTTGTATGAAGTATCAGGGGAAAAAAAAAATCAGTTGTTAAATTTTTAATAAACTCTTAAATGAAACTTACATAAAGTTACATAAAGATATAAAGTATGAATTTAAATAAATAAGGACTTACCGAAGATTTATCATAGTACTCACGCACCGGTTTAGAGTTTCTTTCAGCAGCAGCTCATTGCACGTCTGCACCTAAAACTATCTATTCTCGTCTTTGCGAGGCCCAGTTGATCACCATAAGTGTCTTTCACAAAGGGTATTTGCCTGCCAACATCGTTAGCGGCGGTCCTTAGCTCCTCAAACAGTTTGGCTGACATGACAGACACGTCTGAGCCGCTAACCAGGAGTGCTTCTTGCTCTAGGACCCCTTCCAATGTGAGTGGCAGGTAAGCTCTCTTAGCTATCCCCCTTTTTATAAAGTTACACAGAAACCGTTCAGGTATGTCCACACGTTTCTGTGTACGTGTGACTCTGTCTGTGTAATCATTGTCGCTGTCAGCATCATGATGGCTGTCTGCCTCATGACCTTCAGGATGCGGATTTTCAGCAATTTGTTTGCTGTCAGCATCTGGACTTTTAGTACGCTGATCATCAGCAATTTGTTTGCTGTCAGCATTCATGTCAGTGTTGACGTTGTTGATGTCAACTGTGTGCACTGAGTTGTTGCAAAAGGCAGTGCTGTGCGTCGCCTCATCAGGTGGAACAAGGTTGTTTGTGTTATCATCAAGGACAACGTCATACGATGTGTCAGCTTGGTCAACCACTGTAACATTCAAATCATTTGACAAACAACTCACAACCTCAGTCACGATCTCGCGCGGAGGCGCCGTTTCCATAATCTGGAGCATGTGTGACTCATTGCATGTCTCAAGCGGGGCAGGGGCAGGAGGGCCGCCTCTCGTGGGTACATGTCGGGACAGACCACTTTTCAAAGGGTCACGGTTCCCAGACATCAACTTCTCTCGAAGTTCACCCACTGTGAGACCTAGGTGAGAACTCTTTTGGTTCGATCTGAACCATCTCGGTTCATCTAGAGAGCGAACATCTGCCTTTTGCGGTTCATTGCTCCTCACAGGGTTTTCAACCTGAGGGGCGGGGGCAGAAGAACTCCCACAGCTCGTAGCACCATGCTGTAGTATGTTATTATGAAAAACCTGTGACCTCTCGCACTTTGAAGGAGAGGGAACCTCTACTACTTCCTGCGAGTGGGATGTGACCTTTTGACCTGTACAAACCTCTGAGCATTTGAATCTAGAACTACTCAAAGATGACATAGTTCTTACAGACTCAAAGAGCACCTCTTCATTCATGAAGTGGGAAGACATACATCACAACGACAGAGACACGCCTGCGACGGCGCCGACAGTTGTGACACACCTGCATTACGCAGAAAGAGGTAAACGTACAGAGATACGTTGGCCGAAACCTATAAGGTTCCTGTACAAGGTTCCCCATAAACTGCGCGAACAGCTTAAACTAAACAATGGCATCCTAACTCGTGCCCATGGACGGACGTCCACACCCGTGTGCTTGGTCCCTCATGACCACAGGGGGGTGATGTTAGGCCATGCCCATGTCAAGGACAAAGATTTCAATAACCCCACAAACGACAAAGATCTCGCAAACTCACAGACTTCATGGGAAAAGAAGGTCGTCCAAGCACAGGATAGTAAATAAGCTTAAACAGTTTAAACTATTCTAGTTGCGAAAAGAAACCGTTCCAACTAGAACTTAGAAACGCTAAGCATAAAACCCACAACAAAAACTAACCTTAACAACCGTTTAAATCTGCAGGATTTAATTGACATCGGTTATAAAGCTAAGAACTGTTTTTCTTGTGTGTGACGTGGAATCTGACGACCAGAGTGAGTTTGACGTAGTGAAACGTTGTTTTTTAGTTGCTTAATTGCTACTTTTGTGTTATTGAAGTTGTTATTGTTTTCTGAACACTCCCAGCCAAAAGAGGTTTTGATTGTTGATAAGTTGAAAACTTAAATGGATTTTAACTATGCCAACATGCTGTTCATTTTGTTAAAGATCTCAATCTTTGATGAGTCATAGTAGATTAATACTACTTAAGGTACTATAATCTACACTGATCTCCCAATCATTTATGTAGAACCGATGCGATCGTTTCTATTCTAGATCTATTCATTTTGATGAGTCTCGCCATAGACTTCAAAATTTTTAGGGATTACCAAATCTTGCGTCGTTCGTCTAAAAGACAACAGACATTTAGACCAAACTAGTTTCATTTTTATTTTAGTTTAACCTAAACTAAATAATGAATGGAGGAATAGTTTGAATGAAGAGGCCTTCGTTACAGAAGCCCTCCACATTTCTATAGGTATAGATCCCTATTTCTGATTTTTACAGCATTGATCCACCCCTTAATTGGTAATTGTAGCTGATCTAATCCATGATAGCTTACATACCAGGTGCATATAGGTAAGGCTTAATGTAGAATCCCTATCATAAGCCCACCTAAAACCACATAATTGCATGACACATTGAACCAGGGTGGCACCGACTGGAAGCCATCCAGCCTGCAACCTTCGATGTGGGGACCTGCTGATCCAACGTTGGTCTTCAACCTTCATCCAAGGCCCGCCTCCTCTGCTTCAATCGAGGGATCCCCTCTACATGCTGATTAAAAACCATTCTTGCTGATGAAATCAATAACCCCCATCGTTGTGGATTTACCGTTGTGGATTATAAGACTTTGTTTTCCAAGGGATCACAGACTCAGTTCTCCATGGGTTAACAGACTATGTTTTCCAAAGGATTAAAACACATTTCATTTGAAAAGGCATAAGATTCATAATGAAAAGACGTTTAAACTCCATATTTTCCTCTAGTCCAGGAATAGTTTTGCCCCCGGTAATTCGGCATACAGCCAAGTTTTCAGTGAAGTCTTGGTTCAAGGACATCTGAGCCCACAAGGTGACAGTCTACAACACTCTGACAGTCACTTGGACTTCATTGTTACAGATTTTGCTTGTTTGTCCATTACTGTCTTTGAAAAGACTGTTTAATCGCGGTGTTTTTGAGATTTTAGTGGGTGGACAGAGCCGGTTGCTCTGAAAAACTGCCGATCGCCATGTGACCAGGTCACGTGACACCGATTTTGCCGGTTTTATGAGGACCGACCTTATTTCTTTTAAACGCAGTTTAAAAGGTTTCACAGTTCAACCGATTTTGCTCACATGATTTCGTTTTTGTGAGCCTGGGGCTCTGAAGCTGTATCACGTTACGCTTTAGATCTGTCTGATTGATGCTTTTCATCCGTGTTGGATGTCTGTGTGGGCTGAAAGCTACGGCTGCGCTCACTGGTGATAACAGCGCCTCTATAGCGGTCAGATAGAGAAATTACAGTCGCTGTGATAAACTCACTTCCAGCGCTGTGCCCCCTGCTGGTTACATTAGAAGACGCAGTCTTCCTGTAATGTGTACATGTTGAATGTTCCTGTTTTAAACGGGTAACATTTTGAGAATATTGTGCTCACAGCACACTTTAATTTGATTTTCACATATAATCAAATGTTGATGGCAGGACAGTTACACAGATTTGATACAGACATGTCTGTTGTTGATAAAATTTGACACTTTTATCATTGATTCTGTGCAAAACAAACTGTTTTTATTTTTATTTTAAACTGCAAGTTTAAAATATCACACATGAGGCTTCTTTTGTCTTGGTTTTTCACAAAAAATCTCAAAACGACAGCCGTTTTTGTTTGACCTTGTCACAGGTCGACAAATTACTAGACATCACTGATTTTTATTTCATTTAACATCTTGGATGTTTTCTGAGCAGCTCATACACTTTGCATATTTGCAAGCTGCGATATGAGACCCACTTTACTTGGTTTTTCGCAGAAAATCAGTACACAGATGGACGTTCAAACAGGTGAACCACCTGAGGGGGGCTCCTCTCCTATCTATCCTAGATGGATGGATGGGGGCCTTGGGATTCCTGCCCGTGCTCCCCGCATTTTGGGGGAATCTGCCTCTTCGTATGCTAATTACTTAGCTGCTAAGAACGTCCGTCAGGATAAGTGGGAAAATCCCCTGTCATTCTACGACAGGCTAATCTCGGTCTACTCCGGGGGAAAAACTATTCCTGGATTAGAGGAAAATATGGAGTTTAAACGTCTTTTCATTATGAATCTTATGCCTTTTCAAATGAAATGTGTTCATTTCAAGGTTGATTGCAAAAAAGATTCCATGGAAGTGATAAGACAATATGCTGCGTCAGTTTTTGAGGCCGAAATACAACCTAGGATACCATCAGAGGTTTGTACAGGTCAAAAGGTCACATCCCACTCGCAGGAAGTAGTAGAGGTTCCCTCTCCTTCAAAGTGCGAGAGGTCACAGGTTTTTCATAATAACATACATCAGCATGGTGCTACGAGCTGTAGGAGTTCTGAACCCCCTGCCCCTCAGGTTGAAAACCTTGAGAGGAGCAGAGAACCACACAAGGTAGGTGTTCGCCCTCCAGATGAACCCAGATGGTCCGGATCGAACCAAAAGAGTTCTCTCATGGATCTCACTGTGGGTGAACTTCGAGAGATGTTGATGTCTGGGAACCGTGACCCTTTGAAAAGTGGTCTGTCCCGACATGTACCCACGAGAGGCGGCCCTCCTGCCCCTGCCCCTCGAACTGCACAGTTTGAGACATGCAATGAGTCACACATGCTCCAGATTATGGAAACGGCGCCTCCGCGCGAGATCGTGACTGAGGTTGTGAGTTGTTTGTCAAATGATTTGAATGTTACAGTGGTTGACCAAGCTGACACAACGTGTGACGTTGTCCTTGATGATAACACAAACAACGTTGTTCATCCTGATGAAGCGACGCGCAGCACTGTCTTTTGCAACAACTCAGTGCACACAGTTGACAACAACAACGTCAACACTGACATGAATGCTGACAGCAAACAAATTGCTGATGATCAGCGTACTAAAAGTCCAGATGCTGACAGCAAACAAATTGCTGAAAATCCACATCCTGAAGGTCATGAGGCAGACAGCCATCATGATGCTGACAGCGACGACAATTACACAGACAGAGTCACACGTACTCAGACACGTGTGGAAAAACCTGAACGGTTTCTGTGTAACTTTATAAAAAGGGGGATAGCTAAGAGAGCTTACCTGCCACTCACATTGGAAGGGGTCCTAGAGCAAGAAGCACTCCTGGTTAGCGGCTCAGACGTGTCTGTCATGTCAGCCAAACTGTTTGAGGAGCTAAGGACCGCCGCTAACGATGTTGGCAGGCAAATACCCTTTGTGAAAGACACTTATGGTGATCAACTGGGCCTCGCAAAGACGAGAACAACCCTAATAGCCATGGTTCACATGCAGATTGGCGAGATGTCACTATACCACCCGGTATATGTGTCTGATCTTGACTCACTCCGGGCTCCATTTGTGGTTGGCCAAGATTTTATAAATCGCTTTGAAGCGATTATAAATTATGGCAATCAGACGATGTGGGCCACAGTGAGCAGTCCACTGCCATTCGTGGTACCTCCCCAAGGTCAGGACACTGACTGTCTAACAACAGGTACCGCTGAGGTCACATGGGATTCCCCAACCAAGACCACAGACCCGGTAAGTGATCCTTCATATACAGGTGAGACAGAGGAGACTCAACAATTGGTCCAGACTCTGGCCCATCACGAGGACCTCCTCTGCGAGCTGACACCTTCAGCACTCCCTGACCACTTCCTACCACAGGTAGAAGAGGGTGTGGTGATCCAAGGGTCCCACACCGTTGACGCTGTACTGTCCTGTGGGACAGGTAATTCGGCATACAGCCAAGCTTTCAGTGAAGTCTTGGTTCAAGGACATCTGAGCCCACGTAGTGACAGTCTACAACACGCTGACAGTCACTTGGACTTCATTGTTACTGATTTTGAGGACCCCTCCTCAAACAAAAGGGGGTCAGACTCACACTTCCTACCACAGGTAGAGGATGGTGTAGAGATCCAAGGATCACACACCGAGAACGCTGTGCTGTCCTCTGGGACAGGTAATTCAGTCATCAGCCAAGCTTTCTATGAAACCTTGGTTCAAGAGCATTTGAATCTAGAACTACTCAGAGATGACATAGTTCTTACAGACTCAAAGAGCACCTCTTCATTCATGAAGTGGGAAGACATACATCACAACGACAGAGACACGCCTGCGACGGCGCCGACAGTTGTGACACACCTGCATTACGCAGAAAGAGGTAAACGTACAGAGGTACGTTGGCCGAAACCTATAAGGTTCCTGTACAAGGTTCCCCATAAACTGCGCGAACAGCTTAAACTAAACAATGGCATCCTAACTCGTGCCCATGGACGGACGTCCACACCCGTGTGCTTGGTCCCTCATGACCACAGGGGGGTGATGTTAGGCCATGCCCATGTCAAGGACAAAGATTTCAATAACCCCACAAACGACAAAGATCTCGCAAACTCAAAGACTTCATGGGAAAACAAGGTCGTCCAAGCACAGGATAGTAAATAAACTAAACAGTTTAACCTATACTAGTTGCGAAAAGACACCGTTCCAACTAGAACTTAGAAACGCTAAGCATAAAACCCACAACAAAAACTAACCTTAACAACCGTTTGAATCCGCAGGATTTAATTGACATCGGTTATAAAGCTAAGAACTGTTTTTCTTGTGTGTGACACGTTGGAATCTGACGACCAGAGTGAGTTTGACG
Source organism: Garcialebias charrua (assembly GCA_038048925.1). Classification (NCBI taxonomy): domain Eukaryota; kingdom Metazoa; phylum Chordata; class Actinopteri; order Cyprinodontiformes; family Rivulidae; genus Garcialebias; species Garcialebias charrua. The sequence goes on along the minus strand of JBBPBX010011971.1, from coordinate 47,017 downwards.
TAGTGAAACGTTGTTTTTAGTTGCTTGATTGCTACTTTTGTGTTATTGAAGTTGTTATTGTTTTCTGAACACTCCCAGCCAAAAGAGGTTTTGTTTGTTGATAAGTTGAAGACTTAAATGGATTTTAACTATGCCAACATGCTGTTCATTTTGTTAAAGATCTCAATCTTTGAAAAGTCATTGTAGATCAATACTACTTAAGGTACTATAATCTACACTGAACTCCCAATCATTTAGGTAGAACCGATTCGATCGTTTCTATTCTAGATCTATTCATTTTGATGAGTCTCGCCATAGACTTCAAAATTTTTAGGGATTACCAAATCTTGCGTCGTTCGTCTAAAAGACAACAGACATTTAGACCAAACTAGTTTCATTTTTTCGTTTTAGTTTAACCTAAACTAATTAATGAATGGAGGAATAGTTTGAAAGAAGAGGCCTTCGTTACAGAAGCCCTCCCCATTTCTATAGGTATAGATCCCTATTTCTGATTTTTACAGCTTTGATCCACCCCTTAATTGGTAATTTTAGCTGATCTAATCCATGATAGCTTACATACCAGGTGCATATAGGTAAGGCTTAATGTAGAATCCCAATCATAAGCCCACCTAAAACCACATAATTGCATGACACATTGAACCAGGGTGGCACCGACTGGAAGCCATCCAGCCTGCAACCTTCGATGTGGGGACCTGCTGATCCAACGTTGGTCTTCAACCTTCATCCAAGGCCCGCCTCCTCTGCTTCAATCGAGGGATCCCCTCTACATGCTGATTAAAACCATTCTTGCTGATGAAATCAATAACCCCATCGTTGTGGATTTACCGTTGTGGATTATAAGACTTTGTTTTCCAAGGGATCACAGACTCAGTTCTCCATGGGTTAACAGACTATGTTTTCCAAAGGATTAAAAGCTTGCCGCAATGGGATTACCTACGAACAGTATGGAATTTCCAAAAACATTATGGGAGTATATTTTTGAAATTTTTTTTTTCCACTTGCTGGATTACATAAAGGTCAGAGACATTCGGTGGTATCGTTTCGTGTTGGAACTCATCCCCAAGGACAGGCGATGACTTCCAAAAAGGGGGACTGTAGTGATATAGGCCTTTGTCTTGACCTTCAAGTACACCTCTCCACATCTCTCTGAAACTCTCAGTGTTACACCTTCTTGAAACTCTCAAGGAGTTTCTCAAGGACAAGTGGACTCTATATTGGTTAACAATTATTATGAATTAATGGACACTAATTAATCAGATTGAACTTTCTCTTTAATGTGTGTTAATTCAGAATTGATCAAACAGTATTTTTGTCATTTCAATGATGATTTTACTAAGCTGGTATATTTTAAATATGACAAAGTTAAGAGAACATCTCAGAATGATCGTGCTTTAAACTGTCTGTTCTATGCAGAATGTGTCTAAAGTTGAATGAACAATTCTTCATATTTGTTTGAACTGTTTTTGGAACGAAAGAGAAGTTCTAGACATAACTTAATCTTCGGTCTCCCGTCCGTTCTAAAAACAATTCATCTGTGCTTAAACAGAGAGTGCTCTGTTTTCACACCTGCAGGTTTTTGTTTTGTCTCCGTGCTGGGACTCAGTTCTCAGCACTCACTGGGTTTTTGAGTTCTCGGGGAGAAGGGAAGACGCACGGACGTTTTTCTCCAAGCTGATGTACGTTCCGGCCAGGCACCAAAGGCCCACGTCTTCAGCAAAGGTTCAAACAGCACGTCAGCTGTGAACCACTTCGAGTGTCACAGCTCCAAGCGGTGACACTCTTTCTGAAGTTATCTTGAACAAAACCAGAACCAGGCATCACTCTGGGAGGCCGACGCAGACTTCACGAGACCGTGGCAAGATGAAAGTGGTCGCCTGTAAAACGCAGCAGCCTGCGCGTCTGGCTTGACTAATTTACCGGAGTTGAGACAGGATCATCTTCACGAAGGTAAAAGTGTTTCATCACGGGACGGACGTCCAGCCGAAACCAAGCAGAGGGTGCCATCACTGGTTAAACATCTCAAGATAAGATTCAACCATTTCATTTCAATCTTTTATCTTTCCTCCTTAAACTCCTCCTTATGTTTATTTTCATCATGGTAAACTTTAAGTAATGTGCCAACAGAAAGGTCCAACTGTCTGTTTGTTTTAATTTGAATTCTTGTCAACGTAGTTATTAAATCAGAGCTAATATCGATACAAATGTTTATGTAATTTTTGTGATAGTTTCAATAAAAGGTCTATTTTTTTGGTAGACCAACATAAATTGAAGTCTAAGCGTGAAATTACATTTCTGGCTAATCACATCGTTAGATTTGTTGATTTAATCTGAAAAAGTTGAGACCCCGCACTTTGGTGGCAGTTTGTGCAGATAAAAGTCTGCTCATAGCTGCACGTCTAAACTATAGGTAGTCAGAAAACTGACTAATAACTCCTATATTGTTACATTTACACTACAGAGGTGATGATTACAGTAGGTGTAGATGTAAGTTAAAAAAAAAGAGAAAATAAATTAACACGTCTTTGCTGTACCTTTCTGACGTTGCTGTGCTGGGATGTGAGGGTGGGCAGGTCAGTGATGGGATGGTGGAGTTGGTGAAGAGGAGGGGGAGGAGGAGGAAGGCTGTGAACATAAGCAGAGACAGATGACATTAATTTGTGTAACATGACAACTCCAAAAAAAAAAATTTCATTTCAGTACGTGCTGTACCTGGAGGGAGGGAGCCGGGGGGGGGCGGCGGCGTGTTTCACTGGGGAGATGGTGGGCTGTCCATGTCCTCCTGGCTTGCTGCAGTAGGACTGGATGGCCTCTCGTCCGCTGGGATGTCCAAGGCCTCCTCCTGGCTTGCTGCAGGAGGACTGGATGGCCTTTCAGCTGGTGCATCAGCAGATCCTGGAGGCGGTGCTGTGACCTTTGTAAAATATTGCAGCATGCTGCTCTGCACCTTTTCTAGCTTTTTATCATCCAGGATCTGCTGATAACACGCAACTTCATTGAGGACACCCCGACGGACCTTGGCGAACCTCTCACAGTCCACGTCCTGCTTCTCCATCCTCGCCAGGAAGCTGTGGAGTTCCTGAAAGGCCAGCACCATCTCCTGCCTGGTGAAGGTCGGAGGAATGACCTCCACCTCCTCCTCCTCCTCAACTTCCACATCCAGGACGTGCCTGTCGAGCTGAATCAGGTCGTCTGGGGACAGGTCCTCTCCTGATGCACCCAGCAGGTGTTGGATATCGTCCTGGTCCATTTCGAGCTCCAGTGACCTGCCCATCCTCACAACATCCTCGATTACACGGTCCACCTCCTGGGAATCGTGTACCCCCTGAACAAGCTCTGGACAGAGCTTCTTCCAGACTCCACACATGTTCTGTGGAGTAACACGATCCCAGGAGTGGCCAATGTTGTGCACAGCATCGAGGATGTTGTACTTACGCCAGAAGTCTTTCAGCGTGAGGGTCTGAGAGTTCTCCGTTGCCTCCAAAGCGGCACGGATGACTCGCTGCAGGTAGTACGCCTTAAACGTACTAATAACCCCCTGGTCCATTGGCTGGATCAAAGAGGTGGTATTGGGAGGCAGGTACACCACCTTCACATGCCTGTTCAACGTGGTGAGAGTAGGGGGGTGTCCTGGAGCGTTGTCCAAGACTAGCAGGACTTTAAAGGCAATCTTCTGGTCACTGCAAAAACGCTTCACTTCTGGAACAAAGTTGTTGTTGAACCAATTTGTAAAAACTTCCAGCGTCACCCAAGCCTTTTTATTAGACGCCCAATAAACAGGAAGTGTAGATTTAACAACATTTTTGAAGGGCCTGGGTTTATTAAATTGGTACACCAACAACGGCTTGAGTTTGCAATCACCCGAAGCATTGCCCCCCACCAGCAAGGTCAAACGCTCCTTGCCGACCTTGTGGCCGGGTGCGGTTCGTTCTTCCCTACTGATGTAGGTCCTGTCTGGCAAACGCTTCCAGAACAGCCCTGTCTCATCCACATTGAAGACCTGCTGGGCAGTGTACCCACCGTCCCTGATGATCTCAGCCAGTTCTGCTGGGAATGCCTCAGCTGCCTCGTGGTCAGCACTTGCTGCCTCACCTAAATGCACACAAAATGACACGGTTAACCTGTTGTAACACTGTAATAAAAGGGAAAAAAAATGTAAAAAACAATCGTAAGTCGTGGACTACCTGTACTGTACCTGCATTATTAAAAAATAAAAATGAGAAATTAAATGCTCACCCTGCACTCTGATGTTGTGGAAGTTGTTTCTTTTCCTGAAACGATCAAACCATCCTTTAGATGCAGTGAAGGTCTCTGGTCCATCCAACTCCCCTGATGTGCTGCTTGAAGTCACTCCTCCTGCGCTTGAAGTCCCTCCTCCTGCGCTATGGGAAGACGTCCCTTCACCCGGATCACTCTGGGAGGACGTCCCTTCACCCGGATCACTCTGTGCAGCCCCCTGCCCCCCCGCACCCCCCTGCTCCCCTGCACCTCCCTCACTCGTCCCAAGTTCTATCAGCCTGTTATAGATCCTCCTCGCCTTCTCGCAAATCACCGACATGCCAACTGGTATTCGGCGTTGCGTGTTGTCCTCCAGCCATAGCACAAGCAACCGTTCCATCTCTACTATTCTACCCGTCCTCTGTTTAGTTATGATGGTGGACTTCATTGGGGCCGAAGCACGGACTTGCTGCAAAATGCGCTCTTTGTCCGCCACTATCGTCCCCACAGTCGACCTCGGTAAATCTAGCCTCTCTCCTATTTTAGATGGCGTCATTCCCTCATCAGACATTTTTATTATTTTTGCCTTCGTCTCCAGCGTGATGGTTCTGCGAGGTTTTTTCCCCTCTGCCGCGGCCGCGGACTTTCCAGGTCTCTTTGGAGCCATTCTTCGTACGAGCTAACGTGCTAACTCCTAAGGAGCAAAAATTAAAATTAATGCTAACGTTCATAAATCAATGCAAACATTTGCTTTCGTCTAAAGATTTCTTTGAGTACGACCGTACCTGCCCGTTCGATGACCCGTCGAAAAATACAGTAGCGTCGAAAATTAGCTAACGTGCTAATTCCTAAGGAGCAAAATTTAAAATTAATGCTAACGTGCTAACGTTCGCTTTAGTCTAAAACTGCTACTGTAAATTAAAATTTATTACTGTACCTGTTTGTACGTTGTTCGTTTTCTCTCGTCGTCGTTCTTCGTTGTTCTTAGTTCGCTGTTCGTAACTCTCTTCTCTCATCAATCAAAGTGGAAAACCACGAGGCACAAAATGGCCGCAGCCCTTTAAATAGTTACCGCTTTACCTGTACGGATCCCTCCGCCGCCAGCTGCAATGCGGCTGTGTGTACATCCGCCAGAAGCCCAGCCCCCCCCTCTCGCTGGCGGTACTTTTCCACTGCCATGCGCAGTGTCACGCCCATGCCCAACCAGCAACAGCCAAAGGCAATCCCCTCCCCCACCTCGCCGATTGCCGTTTTGTGACGCAGTTTCGCCGTAGCTCGATTATATACCTGTAATGGGGCTCGTTCGTAGGTCGTGTGCCGTAGGTCGATTATATATTTTTAACTTGGTTCGTTCGTAGGTCACATATTTTCTGCCGTACGTCGATGGTATTCTTCTACTTTAACTCGTTCGTAGGTCCCGTGGTTCGCAGGTCGATGGAGTCGTAGGTCGGGGGTTCCCTGTATATGGTTGCAGAGCAAATAATCATTCATTGGATTTGTCTTTAATAAAGATAAAGTGTTGCATGAGTTCTTAAGTTGTGATTTGGTTTTATGGAAATGAAAATTAGTTGAATGGTGTTAAATGCATGACTCCACAAAAGCACAGGACGATATTTGCATCATGCCCCGTCTTTGTAAAAGTGACTTAATGACTCTGCATGCACGATCATAAAGAGTATCTGCTATTAAAATAAGATGTCTTTTCAGGCACACACTGCAGATCTTTGAAGGAATTAAAATGTTAAACTCAACAACATGCTGAATTCTAAAGATGAAGCAGCATTTAGAGCAAATTAATGTACATAGTTTGTTCTGTATTCAGCTGGGTTTGAAATTCAGTTTCAAAATTGTGCTGATTCCCCACGCTGAAGGGATAACGGTTGTAACTGCAACTGCAAAGCTTTTGTCATCTTCTTCAAGATTTCCCTGAAATATACTCTCATCCACTGTTGCATTTTTTTCTTTTCACACTGAGCACATGACTTTGAACTGCATCAGAGGGTGTATTTACATGGGCAGCCTTTTTTTTTTACAATAGCAGCCAGATTAAGATGTTACTCTGAATTAAATCCACTCATGTAAGCACCTTTTCTTCATTTTGAGTTTGAATTTTGTCACATTATGCAGACATTTACACACTTTAATTACACCTCTTCTTCAATTTTTTTCTCTTGCAGCACCGATGGTCTGAACTGAGCATTTTAAAGTTAACAGCGCAAAATTTAGGGTAATCGAAAAAAAATGCAAACATGCAAAGTAACACATCCTTATGTTCATAAGCTTTAATAAATATATTTGGTAATAAAGAGTTTATGGAAATAATGTATTTGATTTTTAAATTAAAAAGTGAACTTAAACACCAAATATTACATGTTTAATGGCTAACTAAAGCTTTATTCCAGGTCCAGGTCTCTCTTGTAAATGAGTCCTCGAGGCTGAATGGGATTAACCTGCCTAAATAAAGGTTGAATGAACATTATCAATGCATTACCTTTATTACAGACCAACAATAACATTAATTAGTACTCCTGCTGTTATACTTCTTTTTAAAGCACTCAAATCTTTGATGGTCAATCTTTGAAAATAGTCTTTCCAGACATTTTGGTGTGAGTGAACCTCATCTGGACATACATTTTTTATACACTGTACTCTGTCCCAAAAGACCTATTTTACTCACGTTCCTCACTGTTGTCAGCTAAAAGTGACTTTCTGTTGTGATGGCTGTGAATTAATTTAAGGTAAAGCTGTTTTCTTTTGGAGAGTAAACGGGTGCCGTAAACTAAGAAACTTGAAATACAAAACTTTGCTAGTTCTTGTAGGAGAGAGTTGACAATGTTTCACCTCAAGTTGTGTGCCTTGTTACACACACTTGTACATTTTGGGGACACATACAGTATACCATACCATACCACTTTATTTAAAGAGCACCTAAAACAGCAACAAGGCCAACCAAAGGGCTGTACAGCAGAAACAAAACAAGCAAAGGACACAGCAAAAAAATTATGAAATAAAAATAAAAATACATAGATCTGAATGGAAGAAAATAATGACTAAATGATGGCTAACATTGTAAAATGTAGACAGGTTAAAAACAAATCACGCTGTGTCCTAAGCCAGGGAATAATATTTTTTTAAAGCAAGACAAAAACATTGAGAGTGGGAGCCTGCCTGACATGTAGTGGTAAGTCATTCTACAGTCTTGGACCTGCAACAGAGAAAGCCCTGTCACCTCTGTAAGACAGGTTCCTGGAACCAATAGAAGCATCTGATCTGCTGACCTCAGAGATTACTGTGGGGCATATGGCTGCAGCAGATCAGAGAGATAAAAGGGGCAGAACTGTTCCGTGATTTAAAAACATACAGAAGGGTTTTGAATGGAATTAGAAAATGAAACTTGAGCCAGTGCAGGGAGACCAAAACTGGTGTAATATGCTTTATTTTGCCTGTACCAGTTAAACATTGGGCTGCAGCATTTTGGACCAGCTGTAATTGTGCAATAGAGGTCTGACTGATTCCAAACAGAAGTGCATTGCAGTAATCAAGCCTGGATGGTATGAATGCATGTATTACTGTTGCAAGGTTATTTTTGGACAGTATGGGCTTCGGTTTAGACAGTTGCCTCCGCTGAAAAAAACACCCAGAATTCATTCAACCTTTATTTAGTCAGGTAAATCTTTTGAACCTCATGGGCTCATTTACGAAAGCGACCTGCTAAAACTAAAGAACAATGAACAGCAGTGGTAGAATTTCCTTAAACAATAAACAATAAACAAACAAACAATAAACAATAGAAAACAAAAGAGAGAAAAAAACAAAAGAAAGTTTTTTTTTTTTTTAACAAAGTATCAAAAAACTAGCAAAATAATTTAACAGTCATATTTACCGTTACATGGCCGTTAATTTTCATGTAAGTCCACTGTCACTCTCAGATTGACTGTTTTTCTAACAGGGCTAGAGAGGAAAGGTCGATACCCTGGTTCTTGATCATGTCAAAAAAGGCGTTCAATACAGAATTCTTGATCATGCCATTAGGAGGAAACAACACAACTTCAGTCTTCTCATTAAAACTGAAGAAATTTAAAGAAATCCAGGCCCTGATGTCGGCCAGCAGCCAAGAAGAGGTTGTATAGAATGTGCATCAGTGTGCTTCAGAGAAAAATAAATTTAACAGTCATCTTCATAGATATTAGGGATGCACCAATAAATTGGCCCCGATTTCCTTAATTTTGGGAAATCGGAAAATGGCTGATACTTGCACGAGAAACCGATTTTACCGATTTTTTTAGATTTAACAACAATTGTCTGAACTTCATTTATATTTCAGAGCACTACCTCCTGGCCTGTTAAAACAAGTTTGTATTGTTTCTAGGATATTGTTCAAGGGTGTTTTTCAATAAAATAATATTGAAAAATTGAAGGTGTATTGTGACTTTATAACACCTGAAAGTGTCGCTTATAAAACAAAATCGTATTAGCCTAAATCGAAATCGGCAGGTCAGAGTTTTTAGAAATCAGTGATTGGTGACCGGCCAGAAAACTGCAATCGTTGCACCCCTAGTAGAAATGAAAGGGTATATTATGTTTAAGAAAAACAGCATCTAGTGGCAGCACAAAGAAAAGAGAAGAGGACCGAGAATGGACCCCTGCTGTACCCCCCACCGAAAAGCTGCCAATGTTGAAATAAAATTATTGATGTTGACGCAAAAGGTTCTCTCAGAGAGGTAGTATCTAAACCATTTGAGGGCTGACCTTGTGATGCCCATCTACTGCATAAGCCTAGAAATGAGGATCTCGTGGTCAGTGGTTTCACAAATCCATCCATTATCTTTACCCGCTTCTTCCTTTTTTGGTTGCGGGGGTCGCTGGTACCCATGTCCAGCAATCACTGTGCGAGAGGCGGGCTGTACCCTGGACAGGTCTCCAGTCCATCAAAGGGACACATAGAGACAAAAGAGACAAACAACCATTCACTCTCTCACTCACAGCTAGGGACAATTTAGAGTTACCAATCAGCCTAACATGCATATTTTTGGTCTGTGGGAGGAAACCGGAATACCTGGAGAAAACCCATGCATGCACAGCGAGAACATGCAAACTCCACCCAGAAAGGCCCCCAGACCAGGATTTGAACCAGGGTAACCTGCTCGCAGAGAGGCAGCAGCTCTTCCAACTGTGCCACCGTGCTGCCTGGATTCACATATCATGAAATACATTTATGATGCACTCCATCTCTTTAAACTAAACTGTTAAAACTGACATGCAGCTGCAGTGTGCATCCAGATTCAGCACACTGTGGTCACAGTGGGGCCACGCAGTAGATTACATTAAACGTAAAGCACATATTTCTGACTTTTCCCTGCATTGATCAATACTCTTGTGGATTTTGCCAATACCAAAGCACATTACTTTAAGTGAATCTAGGTTTTTGTCAGATGAAGCTGTGCCTTCGATATTTTGCCAGTTTCTTAGGTCCAGTCATTCACTGACATGGCTGATACACAGATGATGCTCACATGTGCATTTTAACCAGATCACCCCCCCAATAATCTGAAATATCTTGTTTTGCTTACACATCAACATGTTCATATACACTCTATCAACTTCTTTAAGGTTGATCTGATGGTCACCTCAGCTAACCAATATACACGACAAGAAAAACCAGGCCATACTACAGATAGTCCAGAATTCAGGATATCTGCTGCTGTTTGATTAAATAAGAACATCACAGGAGCATCTCACTACACCAATAAACACTTTTCTTCTGAGAACACATCAACTACATTTGTTTTCCTTAGCATGTAAAGGTACATCTAAAAAACTTAGAACATCTGTATCGCAGAACAGTAAATATTGTGATAAAGTCCCACAATGAAAACCTGAAAGTTATGCACCATAACTCATGTTCCCTGAAGGAAGGGAACGAGGTGCAACATACTTGCTATGGGAATTGCGCCCCCGCGCGATTACCTGAAGGAATACATTCACGCCTTTACGGCAGGGGCGTCAGCGTCGCGCCAGAGGCCCCGCCCTCTGGGTATTTAAGCGGCTGACGCTCGTCCATCTTTCTCCAAAATTGCACTTCACCGAGCTTTCAGCATTGAAAAGGGCCAGCTATGTTGCACCTCATTCCCTTCCTTCAGGGAACATGAGTTATGGTGCATAACTTTCAGTTCCCTTTCAGTCAAGTTCTCTCGGTGCAACATACTTGCTATGGGAACGTAATTCATTCACGCCCTTGAAATGCTCAGTAAAATGCATGCTAGTGTGAACGTCTGCCTCTGGCCAGCAGGCATCTCAAGGCTACTTTCTATTGTGTTAGAAAGAACAGCCTGAGTGACATCACAGGCAGTAACATCCAAACTATAATGCTTTGCAAAAGTGTTTAATGAGCTCCAGTTCGCAGCAACACAGATGTCTGCAACTGGTATGCCCTTGAACAATGACCAGGAGGTGGCCAAGCCCCGAGTGGAGTGAGCGTGCACTCCAGAGGGCACCTGTTGACCTTTGCTACTGTACGCCCTCTTAATGGCCTCAGTCACCCAATGTGAGAGGCGTTGTTTTGATAGGGCCTTTCCGGTAGCAGGTGCTGCAAAGCAGATGAACAGTTGATTTGTTTTCCTCCATTCGGCTGTTCTTTGCATGTAAGTGCGTAAAGCTCTCACGGGACAGAGAGCCTTCAGCCTTTCCTGTTCCTGAGTGAGGACAATAGCAGGTGAGAAGGAGGAGAGATCAAAGTCTAGACTCTTATGGTTCAAAGTCAAGACCTTGGGGGTGTATGCAGGATTAGGCCTTAATGTGACCTTTGACCCGTCAGGGACGAATCTGGTACACATTGGATGTACAGACAATGCATGGAGGTCACCCACGCGTTTCACCGAGCAAAGTGCCAAGAGTAGAGCGGTTTTATAAGATAATAAATCTATCTTAATCTCGCTCAGTGGCTCGAATGGGGGGTCACAGAGAGTCCCCAAGACCAGGCTAAGATCCCAACCAGGGGTCAGAATCCTGCTGGGTGGTTTAGTCCTAAGCACACCTTTCATAAATCTTATTATGATTGGATGTGCGCCAGGTGTCCTATGTCCCCAGCCTTCGTGACAGGCTGAAATAGCTGATAGGAAAACTTTAATCGTTGAGAAAGAACAACCTTTTTCCAGTAAGTCCTGAAGAAAAGTCAGGAGCTGAGCCAAGTCGCATGCGTAAGAAATAATATTTCTTTTCGAGCACCAAGTTTCAAAAATACGCAATTTCTGTGCGTATAGAGACTGTGTTGACACAGCATGGGCATTTTGAATGGTTTTTACCACATTTTCCGGCAGGCCTGATGCCATCAGCTTGTTCTTTTCTGCCAACAAGCTGAAATTCTTAGCAGCTCCCAGCCTAAGCGGCGGGACTGCTTCCTTCGGTGGCACAGTTTGACCCTGAAGAAGAGCAGTTGATGTATCCAATTCCCCTCCAAGGGTCCTGGAGGCTGTGAACCCCTAGGGGTCAACCAGGTTGGGAAGAGGGCCTTCTTCCCGGTGTGTTATCAGGCTGCTCTGATCGAGAGTGATCGAAGGCAGACACAACCTGTCGTCCTTGTCAGACAGAAGTGGAACAGAATGTCTGTTTTCTCTCTCCTTGTTTGGGGTCACGAGACTGAGAAACTGCGAGTTTTGTAAACGAGCAGATCTCCTGACCCCAATCCGTTTTTTGGATGGGTCCAGTTTACTGGTCCTCGGCCTTAACAGAGCTTCGGGACCAGACAAACCGGTCAGGGTTTGTGTGTCATCTGCTGGGATAATTTTGTTTGAGAGCAGATCTGAACCAGCACAGTGGGGAAGGTCATGTGCTGCCGGAACACTGCTTGGGCATTGCATGTCACTAATAAAGGGACAGCTGCAACGTGAGAAGGTGGAGATGATTCTTTGAGCTTGGCAGACTTTAGATTGTTTGGTGATAAAGAGCCCAGTTCCCTTCGAATAACAAGGAGAGGAATTTGATTCAGCTCTTATTTATTTACACACAGCAGCTTGAACACAATTGCTTTTGTGAACGTGTGAAACTTGTGGTCGCTTGTGAGCATCTGATGTGGCCCCTCGTCATTAGATTCTTTCGGCGCGCCTCCCTGAGGTGCGGACATGTCACATGTTTGCTTGGTTAGTGTATTGACCACCCCTTTGTTCACAATGGAGCAGGGACTGGAGCACGTGACCCCCTCACCTGTCTCCATGAGGAGTGGGGGACCTGCTTGCAGACGCCTCTGTTGCCTGTCCTCTAGAAACGGGGTAGAGGCACCCTGCCAGGGTTCATTGAATAGGCTAACACACCGTGGGCCGTGAGGGAGGGGGAGGGAATGCCCTCTCCCTTTATTTCGGCTGGCAGGCCAGAGGGACCTGTTTTGCTGAAGTTACTTGTGTTTTTTTTGTTTTTGTTTTTTTGAGAGTCAATAAAACAGAGAGGGGCTGTTTTATGAGCTTTATTCGTGCTTATGTACAACTACATGCATGATTTTATGTCACTCACAGCAGGGAAAATATGGTTTGTGCATGCGGCAGTTTTACCAGCTCTTTGTACCGTGTTACAAATAAAGTCTGGACATAAAGGGGTCATTCCCAGTACCGCGTGGGTGGGCGATCGTGTAATGTGAAAACGTGGACCTAGTTCATCAGGCACGTTTTTGTCTGGTGTCCCGGTTCGCCGAGGAGGCCCTGTGTCTGACCGCCTGGCGGGGGACAAACCTGTTTTTGCTCCATACGTGCTCGGTGCGAGGTGGGCCCTGCGGTGGTCTCTGTCGAGGCTCCTCCTCGTACGCCAGCCGCTTCTGCGGTGAGGCACGCGTTGCTGAGCGGTGTCGAGGCTGTGCAGGTCTGCCTCCAGCAGACTCCCTGGGGGGGACGAAGCTTCTCCGGGGAATGCCCACCCAGAGAGCTTCAGCCTGTTTGCGCCTTTGGTCCAGCTTTGTCTGAATTCGCTCCAAAGCTTTACCAAACAAACCTGTTTTGCTCTATCGGGTGGTGGAGAAAAGGCACCTTTTGTCCCTCGGGGAGATCCGTTAAAGTCATCCACAGATGGCAAATCGCGATGACCACTTCCGCCATGCCTCTGCCTTGAGCAACAGCGGCTGTCCCCATCATACAGAGTACGAAGTCTGTTGCCCTGCAGGCTTCATCCAGCAAGTCGGCGTCAGCCTGCTTGTCCGTCGTTACCTGGAGCTGTTGTAGTTTTTCAGCCAGGTAAGCTTGCATCAACGCGGACGCGCTCATCGCGCGCGCCGCAAGTCCCTGAGCTCTGTAGCACTTCTCGAGCAGAGACGCTGAAGCTCGACAAGCTTTGCTGGGGAGAGTTGGTTTTGTCCCGGATGACTTAGGAGCCAAGTGAGACGCCAGTGTGTCCTCAATTTGAGGCACGTTGGCTATTCCCACCTCATCCATCCCGTCCAAATCGAGGAACTGTGAGAGGGGTAAGAGCATGGGGGCTCTCGGTTGAGCCCAGGTGCGAGTTAGTTCTGTGAGGAAGTCCGGGAACACGGGCATCCTTTGCCTCGTGGCGGCCTGCTGCTTCGAGTAAAAATAGTTTCCTGCCAGCCTCGTAACCTGTTGGCGAGGCGGAGGCTCGGGCCATGGGATGTGCAGCGCGTCCGTTGCTCTGTGACACAGGTCGAACAGAGCAGGGATGGAGAAGTCAGTTTCCGGGAGCACAGGTACCAGGGTCTGGGAGAGGTCTTCTCCCTGATCCTCGAATTCGACGTCTGCTTCCTCCGCGGAAAATTTGCCTGAGGCTGAAATCGAGATCTCGTCTTCGTTCATCATGTCTCGAGTGTTGAATTAGACTGTTAGGTCCACCATGGGAGCCAGCACGTCAGGGCTGTCGTCCCATTCGACTCGTGTGCTGTCGTGTAGAGCCATGTTCTCGAGCTCCGGCGTGGAAGTGAGGGGCTCGGTGGTGTCCGCATCCGCTGGCACTGCTGAGGCGCCCATGGCCTTGGTGACGAGGTCGACCCAGTGCCGCAGCACCGCATCCAGCATCTGGCTGCAGTGTGGGCAAAAGTTGGGCGTATCCAGCGCTGTTTTTGCGTGAAGTATTCCCAGGCAGACAGGACAGGCCTCATGGGTGTCCGTCGCCGCAAGGGAGAAACATATCCGTTGGGACAGGCGCGCGAAGTTGGGCTCGCCGTCCCGTTGGTTTTCCTTGGAAGTCTTGTCTTTTGCTTTCCTTTCTCCGGAGGCATGTCCGAGATAAGGCGAGCGAGTCCTTCCAGAATCCTTTTTCTTTTTGCTTGAAATGTCTCCTCCGTCGTGTCGCTTTCGCTGGCTAGCCCGCTAGGAATTAGCCGGGGTAGCGGTTGTGGCGTAGTTAGCGCCGTCGAGCGAAGTCTGTGGAGAGAGGAGAAGAAAATACTTCGGGGTTAAGGGAAAATGTGCCGGACTAGCTTTCGCTAGTCCAGCAGTACGCAGGAATAATTCTCTGTGCGCTCTGTGTAGGGAGTGAGCTCACCTCAAGTTGAGCGATGAAGCAACAGAGAAGTCCCGCGAAGAGGTAGTTCAGGTTTAAGCGAGGTGAAGGGCAAAAAAGAGAAAGATGGCCGGGCGTCAGCCGCTTAAATACCCAGAGGGCGGGGCCTCTGGCGCGACGCTGACGCCTCTGCCGTAAAGGCGTGAATGTATTCCTTCAGGTAATCGCGCGGGGGCGCAATTCCCATAGCAAGTATGTTGCACCGATAGAACTTGACTGAAAGGGAACTGTGCACATAAGTATGCACAGACGAATCTTAGACATGGGCTGCAAATGTGACATTCCTCAAGTCAAGCCACTCCAGAACAATGTCAGAAGCATCTTACTTTTTTTTTTCACCTCACAGCTGGTTGGCCTTTGCTACGTGCATGAGCGAGGTACGGAGAGAGTCAGTATCTGTGTGGGTGCCTCTCTTATATATGAGAGTGAGGCGGCAGCAGCAGCAGCAGCAGTACTCTGGAGCGTGCTCACTTTCTGGATGTTAGCACTGTCTCTCTCAGCTGTTGGACGAAGCCTTACTGTAAGCATTCACATGTTTACACAGTGTCGTTTTGACGGTTTGAAGTTTGCTGGCTACAGATTTATGTAGAGTAACGTTTCTTGCTGTTTATACTTTATTGTGTATTAATAGTGAATGACAATGGTCATTGCACAATAGTTTTTTGTTTTGTTTTGTTTTGTTTCCAGGCATGTTTGCGATGTAATGAGAAGACAATCATGTGTTAGAATCAACCAGATGTTTCCATTCTTTTGGCACGTTCACATATTTGCATGCAGATTTTCATATGGAATTTCCATAAACGTGACCTTTGTTTGCAGTTTTCTATCGGTATTACTTAGAGAAAGCATCATCAAACCCAGTGCAGGTGTTTGAGTGTGGATTTTGTCAGGGAGGACAGCTGGGCGGAGGTGCCGTGGGCATGTTGCGTCCAGTTTTTAATTGCGGGGAACCTGAGCTGGCTGTTAGTGTGACATGATACCAAATAGATTCTAGGAAAGGTACGAAAATAAGTGGAAGAAATGCGGACATGAAGGATAAAACAGGGAAATGTTTATAGGTACATATACAGTGTGTGAAAAAGTACAAATAGGAAACATTGTGGGGTTTTCAAAGATGTACTGATGCAATTGGATTTTTTCCTACTTGTACTTCCTTTCCATTGGCTGATAAGGTTAGGTTGTTTATGTGCCCCTCTCTATACATTCTTCCTTAATTCCTTTTTCGAGGGCTCAGTGTTGAACGTGCTCCGAATGAGAGAAAAGCATGATGGGGAGCAAGAAAACATAAAAAGAGGGAAAGAGAGAGAATGGGATTTGAAAGTGGGGAATTTAGGGGGCTAAGGCAAAGCATCATGAAAACAGGGAGGATGAAAGAAAGACGAAAGCAGGTAAAACTAGAGAGAATAGCCTGAGGGTGGTGAAGGAGAATGATCTAATGGGATAATGTGTGACTGTAGTAGTATTTCAGTAGAAAAAAGTAAGTTACAAGGTATCTATTACTATTTCAGCTCATGGCAAGAAAAAAAAAAGAATGACTGTACTCCAATTTTCACTTTACTATACTCCTCATGTCCTTAAATGACCAGTGCTCACTATCTACAACTAGCTGGCCATGTCTGACTTCCTGATGAGCATTTCTGGTTGTATTGCATGCTACTTGTGTGCATTGCATACATAATGCACACTATCTCTCCCGGGAGGCAGAATTTGTGACAAAGTTTAGCGAGGAATCACATTTCTGAGATGTTGATAAATTGTTCATTTTCTCATATAAGCACTTTATACTATGTATGCCACATTAGCGGTGTTGGAGACTTTCACAGAATACTGTACAGAATAAAGTTATATAAGGGAAACAACGTATAGTATATTTTAAAATGACATGCTATCCTGTTACATCACGTTCATCCACAAATCTCTCTTCATTGGACGTTAAATTGAGCTTTCAAAGAATCTCAGAACCCTGACTGATTACCTGTCAGCGAGCCAAGCGGCGTTCAGCTGCCGCGGCTGCACTTTCAGCTTTTAGCGGGTGTAAATATCCTCACTGGGGAGGACTGGAGACAGAGAGGCTCTTACGCTGTGCAGTTCAGAGTTTGGCTGCACTTCTTCACTGCTGCATGAAATGTTCTGAAATACTTATTTATTTTTTACTTTTATTTACAATAAAACTTTAAAAGGAAAAATCAAAAATGTGTTTAATTTCTACTGAACATTTAAATTATCTTTTTACCTGGACAAATCTGACTGATTATACAATTTAATATTGCTCTCAAGATTCTTATTATCATTCATCACAGCGATAATGTTTGTGTGTGTGTTTGTAGCATTAGATTCAGATTCAGATATTCTTTATTGTCCTTCGAACCACATGTGGTACATGTGGTGGAGCAAATTTATGTACATATGGTCCCAGTTACATCCAACAATAAAACGTAAAAGAAAAACAGTAATAAGAGCTAAGATATGAACTAAGAGAACATCAGCTAAATATACACTAAGCACTAATAGCATACAACCAATAAAAACAATACGACGAACAGCAGCACGAACATGAGTCTGTGTGAGCAGATGAGCAACATGAAACAGATCAGCAGCAACAGATTAGCAGAGTGTCTCATGAACCACTGATTGGATTTAAATAAAACTCTCAGATGTAATCACTTAAATATACACCTAGAATTTATTTAACCTCAAAGATGGCAACCTAAGCATCATGGCTATAACTCAGTCAGTTTAACAGATATTGAGCCAAAATTTTGTTTGTAACCGAGTCATGCCAAACGCATACTCTGATTGCTAACGGATCACACAAGATGTATTTTAAAATGTTGTCATGAATTATTCAAGTCAACTTTGTCCTTCTGTTAGCCAAATATCTCATGAACTACTGGGTGGTATTTCGTGAAACTCTCAACTTATGGTCTTTTAAAGTCAATCCAATTCAAGTTGGCCACAAGTAATGGACAATAACCATCCCAAAAAAAGTCTATTACAGATATTGAACTAAAATTTGATGTGGTAGTAGCTGAGAGTCATTCGCTACAATACTTCAGAGTCACATCTTTCAATATTATATAACATTATATTCAGGTTTGATCAAAGCTGCCATAACGCCATAATTTCTTCATACGATGACCTTATTCTAAAACTTGCATAAAGCATGGTTGGGGATTTTGATTGTTTTATTTATTTTTGAATATTTATTCCATTTACAATGGCTAAAAAAAGTTTATGCAATATAAAGTATTTGCTGGTTACAGTGGACCTCACAGGCTGCTATACTGTACTTATTGATCTTGTATCAGTCAATATACTGTATCTATATATTTGATAGTCTATGGTTGTCTTTGTTGTCCACTACTGTCATCATCCTTTGTTAAAATCAGGTCTCTCTTGTAAATGAGTCCCCGAAGCTCAATGGGGTTAACCTGTCTAAATAAAGGCTGAATGAATGAAAAATTTTTGTATTATATCATATCCATATATCATCAGATAAATGTATTGCCTTAAAACGCTTATGTCTGCCCATAAAGACTTTGATTTAAATGTGTTTACATTGTTTTATGTGCAGCATCTGTCAGTGTTCCTAATCTTTAACTGGGCAGGTGTTACAAGATTATGGAAATTGATGCAGCTTTTAGCACTGTTCTTTACTTCTCTTGTGCTTTCATAATACCATATCTCTCCTTTCCTCTTTCATTACATGTAAAGCTTGTACAGACCTTTTTTAAACTAGATGACAACACTAATGAATTCAAATCTATAATCCAGTCAAATAAATGCATACTTTATGCTGCAATGCACTGAGTGTGAGCTGCATCAGCAAACATGCAGTTAAGACCAGATCTGCATTTCAGCATCACGACTCAGGTCGTGAAAAACGTCTGGACTGTGTGGGCCATTTGGTTTCGGGGAGAGACTGTGCCTTGTTATCTGCATTCATCCCAGTGTCACTGAATATAAAAACAATTGGGAATAACTACCGTAGTCAGATGGAAGCGTTCGCTCTCGCAATACCCAAAGGGAAAATATGACCAAAACAAAAATGCAGGTGACATTTAGAACAATTTCACTGTTTTGCAAGGCTTTGTCAGGGTTGCACTATGTATGTTGTGCTGGTTTGCACAGTTGCCTCACAGTGAAAAATAAGTGGGACTTATAAGTTAGAGTCTTTCTGTGTGGAGTGTGCATGTTTTTTCTGTGTATTCAGGATTTTTTCCTATAGTCCTGTTTCCTACCAACATTATAAAACACATTACAGTTTAATTTATTCATTTTAAAACAATTCTAGGTAGACCTTATAGGAAGGAGTCAATGTGCATGGTTGTCTCTGTGTTGGCCTTGTGATGTACTTGTGACCTACGTGTAGTCTGCCTCTCCCCAGTCGACTGCTGGTGCAAACATCAGTGATATCGAATAGGAAAAAGGTTGTTAGTTTGGAACCAGTAAATAGACTTATAGCAACTTTCTAGCCAATCAGGCTTCTCCAATACGTTACAGCACAATCTGTGCCCACATGTACCCATCCACACACATTCATACAGCACATCTCTACAAAGCTGATCTGAAGAAATCATTCTGCAGAGTCTAATCAGTGCTTTAGATCCCATTCATACATCAATGGGGCACTGGAGGCAATGAGTGTCTTGCCTAGGGACACTTCAACATGTGATTGCATACTGCTGGGAATGAACCTCAGACTTTCTTGTTGGTGTATGACTGCTCAACCACTGCCTTAACCACTGAGCTGCAAATTTATATGTTACTGAAAGCAATACTGTATTGATTATAATAAAGTATCTTTATTAAATGATGGCATACTTGGTCTGACTATATACTGTATATGCTGGTGAAGATTCTCAGTCATCTAGGACATGATACAAATCAGGTATGTGTGGGCGTTATCTCAGCTTCCAATTTACATAGGTTTGTGCGTGGCATGTCAGCCTGTATAAAACTTCACTGTCACACAGGCTGCTCCTTTGAATTGAAAAAGCCCTTTGGATAGAGGGTGAAACGTTTTCTGTAACAAATAAAGTCCAGTTGTTTTTGTATTGAGCTCTTGGTCTGACTATATACTGTATATAATGTATATACTTTATGTACGAAGGCCAATATGGTGTAGAGGTAGGGCAGCCGACGTTGGACCAAAAAGTTGCAGGTTCAACCCCCTGCCATGCCCACATGTTGTGGTGTTCTTGAGCAAGATACCTATTTCCTTACTGCTCCCAGGGCACTTACATAGCTGCCCACTGCTCCACCTGGGTACATCTCACATGTGATATGTTAAATGCAGAGAACTAATTTCGCTCTCGTATGGGAACATACGATGATGACAATATATAGTACAGCATTTCTTCTTCTTCTTCTATATGTTTGTGTGTCAGTGGGTGCTCCTTCAAAAGAAACACATCAGCTGTTCTTTTTGAGCTGGTTTGATGCTGCTGTGAAGCTGCTGAGCCAGCATCATCAGGCCTGGTGTAAAATGTTCCTGACGGATGCACAGTGGATCTTTCGGAGCCTGCCTTGGGTTTGTTTAGGTGTCGTGTCAGTGTGACTGGCACTGGACTGTTTATGGCTGACAGGTTTAGTTGGCAGCAGGGAGAACAGCTTGTCTGTCTGGGATGTCAGCAACACTTGACGCTCCCAGCTCAGTTTGTGGCCGAACCAAATTCTGTGGTGAGGAACCCTGCATGGAGAAAAGCTGCGTAATGTTCTGCATTGTTTGTGTGTGGAAAAACTGACTCTGATTCACATATACTACGTTAATTTACTGTCACTGACTCATTTGCTTGCTTTTATTTTCCTGTTTTCACGTATGCTGTTTTCACATTTCACTTCATCAATCCTTTTTCAACCTTCTGTCCTTCCTAACCACCAATACTCACTTTGTTTTCCTGGGTTCATGATGAACCTCCTCTTCTGTCTTTTTCTCAAAGACTTGCATTCATTTCTACTTAATGGCTCACACGTTTGTTTCTGACACATCCTCACCAGCATGGCTGTGAAAATAACTTGTCACATTATGTGTTACTTCTCAGAAACAGAACAGGTGGTTATTCAAGGATGTTGTCTAACATACTGTATGTAGCAGCTGAAGTAGTTTAAAAAAGGTATATTGAACAATCAGATGTATCTGTGTGTTATATGTTTGATGTCTATGACTGGTGACTTTAGAAATTGTTCTGTCAGGGATGTCATATTTGTTATGAGGAAGATCTCCAGGTAACAAATCAATCTGGCTCTTCCTTCGAGACAACAGTCTGACATCCTGTGACTTTGTATTTCAAATGTTTATTTACCGTCGTCCTTTCATTAAGGAAAAAAATGCTTCCTTAATCTTTTATAAGCCATGTTTTTGGTCTTGTACAGCAGTAAACCTTGCCCATATACAGTAATCTATTTGAAAAGTATATTAAGCTTTGCTTTGTATGCCATGCCCCTTAAATCCTTTACTCCTGCAATGAACAAGATTGAGTTGCTCAGTATAATGGAGATGCATAAAAATGAAATTCTTTCTATCATAATTGGACTTAATCTTTTCCTCTGCTTCTTATGAACATGATCTGTATATTTGTACTGGTCTGAAGGTGTTGTGTTTGGACAGGTACACTAACCTGCTTGTGAGCAGATTATGTTGGTTTAATGTCAGTGAGAAGAGAAACCTTTTCACCTAATTTTTACTTAATGATGTCCCAGACAGAAAAATCCCATTGTAACAACATCTATATGTTGTCTACGTCCTGTCCATTGTTACAAGCTAGAAAATAATTTTTGGACTGGCTATTATTATGAAAGAAAAGTAAAAATGAATAAATAAAAAAAATCAATTTTCAGCTCAATTTGGTTACTATGGTTAGGTGTTGAATTAAAGGTTGGCATTTTGATCCTCACATTTAATCACCAACAATGTTTATTTAGTGATACATTTTGTTTATATTATAAGAATAGTTATGAGGATCTTAAACTCTTCCCAATAACTTTTTTATTAACTTTCAGGATTTCAACCTAAGAAACAGCTGAAAAAATGCTTAGAAACTTGAAAACTATCATTAGCCATATTCCCTGCTCTGCTCTGCTAAAACTGGAAGCACTTTCCCCCTGACTGAAACAACAGCAGGTAGTCTACATTGAATTAAACTTTTCTGCAACAAATGAAGATCTTTCCTTTTTAGTTATAATTGTGACGACTGTGTTCACTTTTTAGGATCATTAATTATTTGCTTTTAATTATTAATATACTGTACAACCTTTATGAATGGAGTCTGAAGGCAAGCATGCAATTTTTAAATTGTACCTTTATTTGTTGGATCAGTACATTTTGAGAGGAAAAAACATCAAATGATATATGAAATACTGCTTTTCAATTGAATGCACACAGACACAAGAGCAGAAGTCTGAGTTCACATAGTAACATGCTGGTGAAGATTCTCAGTCATCCACGACATGATAAATTCAAAAGAACGTTCAATACAAAAACAACTGGACTTTCTTTGTAACAGAAGACGTTTTGCTCCTCATCTTCCTCATCATGAATTGAGAAAGTTCCTCGGATGAGGAGCGAAACGTCTTCTGTTACAAATAAAGTCCAGTTGTTTTTGTATGGAATGTTTTTTGACCATAGTAACACGAGACTGTGATACCTTTAATTTCTTATTAGAGTACAGTAG
>JBBPBX010011971.1:8234-24545 GCA_038048925.1 Garcialebias charrua | reverse complement strand
CGTCTTTTTATATATCAGGGCTTTGGAAACCCTTCCCACACCCTTGCAATATTCTAAACTCTTAAACCTACGTCTTTTAACAACATGCATACAGTACTGTACTGCAAGAAAATTTTATTTACCGGGCTCTGTAGAACAGCAGCAGCTCAGTTTGTTTCCGGTTCGATTCTGTTCCACTTCTGCAGACATACCATTCAGCAACAAAGTCCACAATCAATGTTCTAAACTCTTAAACCTACTAATTTTAACAACATACTTATATGTAGCTAATAAATTTTACTTACCAGCCTGTCCCCGTTCGGAGGTCCTCATCGTTGGCCGGTTGAAAGAGATGAAAAACTTGAGCTTCAGATGGACCACAGCCACATGTGTCTGCTGATGGCTCATCATTGGCTGGTTGAAAGAGATGAAAAAAGTCCTGTTGAGCTTTAGTTGGAGCACCGAACCTTCAGTCATGCCCATTCACTCGGAGGTCCATGTTGGCGGGCTACCAGCTCTCAAGATTCCTAGATGGTTCTGGAAATCTGGTTCTGTACCCGAGGCACCAATCAGATCGAAACTTTACTTCTGTTTTTTTTTTCAGCAGAAGGAAATGGGGCTTCTGGGTAGGGCCCTGTTGCCTTCTGGGAAATGTGGTCATTATGAGCAGGAGTATACAGAAGAGGTGTACAGAGAGAAAACTACAAAACGGCAGTGAATGTCTAAAGTATTTTATTTTTTCGTGAACTTTTTACTGTACAGTACTGTATCCAGTACTGTCCCAATCATGTGAATAATATTAAAATTGACAATCATGTGTCCTTTACAAATTTTTTTGGGGTGCAATATTATGGACTGTGCATCCACAAACCGCGATAGAGCGAGTCCGCAGAAGTTGGACCGCGATGTAACAAGGGACTACTGTATTAGGCTTTGTTATCAGGCTGAGGGAAAATCCTTGCATTGTTAAATTTACTTTATATACCCCTTTGGTTTTTACTTTTTTTTGTTTGTTTATTGTTTTCCCATATTATATTGTTTTGACACATTGTTAATTTATTCATCCCCTTGGTTTGTAATCTGGTCACATAACCTGCAGTGTGTTACTTGTTGTCTTTTCTTGGTATAAAAGCTTCCTGGTTTCCAATGCTCATTGCCAGTTTTGTGAGTTTGACAAATCTGTTCAGTCTTTGTTTCTGCTTTGTCATCCCCCTCCTTTCCACCTTTTAGTTTGTGTTCTGGTCCTCCCTCACCTAATTTATGTAAGTCTTAAACTAATGTACATTTGAACATTGTTTACAAAACCGACTGAAACACTTGCCAGGAATCAAGTCTCAAGAGGAAAAAGGTTAACATTAATTACGTAAAAAATTGATAAACCTTGATTTATTTATTTATTTGTTAATGGCTTTTTACCCAAAGAAAATCAATGTGCTTTTCTCAACTCTGTAAGGTTCTTGAGAGCAGGCAGACCTTAAAACTTGGGATGGATTGCGAGAAGTATTTAACAGCTCAGATGCACTACAGTACATGCACCAATCAACCAGCTCACTAAAGATTCAACCAGGAAAAAAGGTGACCTTCTCTGTTCTCCTCCCATACAGCCCAATTTTGACCACCATTGCTACGATTAATCAAAGTAGGCCACTGCACTCAGCTCAGACATCTGGCAACTGAGGAAGCATCTGGATCCAACTGGTTGCAACTGGGTTACTGTTCTGAGTGTTTGAGTTTGTGATTGGGAGCCATTTCTTTGCAGGGGGGTGGGGGTTATGAGTGATTACCATACAAAGGATGATCAGGGCTCACATTAATTTTACATTTTATATCAGCTTTAGGCTCCAATGCTGTGCACTTGAACTTCAGCCCAATTAGGTTCCCTTTGAGGTCACAGAACAGTCTAAACTCAACATAATTGTATATTTATACTTGCATTGCATTAACGTTACTGCATTTTTAAACTAGGGTATGTGTGAAATAACAGACTAGCCCTGTGTTTGTATTTGTTATTAATCTGAATAATTGTGTAGAATAAAACATATGCCATTCCAACATTCAACCTTTATTTATACAGGTTAGTCCCATTGGTCCTCGGGGACTGAAAGAGAGACCCGATTCTAACAAAGAGTGAAGACAAGAATAGACACCAAAGACAACAGGAGACAATCGTTAAAGGAAGCATAGGAATTGAGAAGAACAAGTGAAAGAAAACTGCATTAATAAATTAAACAAACAGCTACATTGTAAGGTGGTGTAGAAAACTTTTAAAAAAAGGAACATGTCTGCATTGGTTTTTGCCATGAACTTACCAGATGTTTGAAGCCACTTAGAGGGGTAAATGTTGAGAGCTTCAGATCTTTTGGCAAGATATTCCAGGAAACAGGAATGGAGTAGGCCCTTTTGCCTACTGTAGTTTGGTCCGCACTGAGGGGGACACTGGATGTAATAAAGTCCTGAGAGTGCACGCTGTAGCTGCACACACAAAGTGACATGTAGGAGGAGATGTATGAAGGCAACAGACCAAGAAGTGATTTAAAGATGGAAACATACCAGTGAGAGAGTCTACATGAAATTAATGATGACCAGTTAACCAGTGAATACAGGGTGCAGTGATGGGTATGATAATCACAGCCAGTTATGAATCTTAGCGCACCATGATAGACAACATCCAACATCTGCAAGGTGCCTGTATTACCGTTCATGTAAATAAAGTTACCGTAGTCAGTGGAGGGAAGGAAAGTCCCAGTCACAAGGCGTTTCCTAGCATTCAGTGTTAGACATGATCTGTTTCTGAAAAAGAAACACAATTTAACTTTGAGTTTCCTTGCCAGGTTTTCCACGTAGAGAGATGCAAATCGACCAAGATACCCAAATATTTGTAGGAATCGACAAACTCTATAGGAGCACCATTAGAGGATACTTTGTACAATCAAAGGAAGAACTGCTGGGACTGACTGCCTGTTTGAAAACAGTATCCCTTTGGTTTTGTTGGCATTTAGGACAAGGTTGAGATGGAGCAAATCTGACTGGATGATGTCAAAAGTGGATTGCGAAAGCTGAAAAACCTTAGCAACTGTTTTAGCACGACAATAAACAACTACCATCAGCATAGAAATGTAAGGATGCATCAGGGGTAATCTGACCTACCTTACCTATGTAGATTTTAAAGAGGGTGGGTCCTAAGCAGTGTTAATTTTGACAGCTATTTTTAATTTAGTTTTAGTCTTAGTCATGTGACTAAAACATCATTTAGTTTTAGTCATTACTTAGTCATCAGAATTTTTTTTGTTTTAGTCTAATTTTAGTTGACAAATCAATGAAAACATTTAGTCGACTAAATCTACAGTCAATTAAGTCGACTAAGTTATACATAGTAAAAACTTTTCATCAATTCTCTGTAGTTACTAAAACAAAACAATGTTTTAACCATAATATTAATATTAATATGCAACATACAACAACAAATAAAACTTTTTTCAAACATTATTTGTCTAACCTTGCTTTTAACAGTAAAACTACAAGCAGTACTTGAATCCAGTGTTAATTTTGACAGCTATTTTTAATTTAGTTTTAGTCTTAGTCATGTGACTAAAACATCATTTAGTTTTAGTCATTACTTAGTCATCAGAATTTTTTTTGTTTTAGTCTAATTTTAGTCGACAAATCAATGAAAACATTTAGTCGACGAAAATAATTAGTCGACAAAATTAACACTGGTCCTAAGACTTAGCCCTGTGGTACACCATCGTTGACTGTTAAATAACTGGAGGAACCATTATGTTGAACACATTGCCTCGGGTCTAAGAAATAGTTATTGAACTAACCAATGGTGTGAACTGAGAAACCAATTTATGAGAGCTTATGACACAATATGTCATGATCACAGTGTCAAAAGCTTTAGACAGTTCTAAGAAAACTGCAGCACAATAATCCTTAGCATCCAATGCTTCACCAGAGTCATTAAAAACCTTCAGCGAAGCAGTCGTTGTGCTGTGTTGAAACCAGATTGATGGAGAGGTAAGATGTTAAATGAGACCAAATAATTTTTGATTTGAGATTCCATCATATTTTGTAGAACCTTTGTTAAAATGCAGAGTTTAGAGATTGGTTGATAGTTGTTCAGTGAGGTGGGGCCACCTCCCTTCAGCAAAGGTAGAAGGCTGTTTTCCAAGCATCTGTAATGGAGTTTTGGATTATGGATAGGTTAAATATGTAGGAACACTGGTTCTGTGATGATATGAGTGACCATCCTTAAGAAATAAGGTGGAAGTTAATCAGGGCCTGCAGGTTTTTTAGAGTCTAGACTAGGGATACGCAATATACTGTAAATGGTACACGGTAGAAACAATAGAAATTTAGCCTACGATAGAGATCTGTCTTCTACTGGCTAACCGCAGAAAATCACAATTTTTCAGATTTAATCTTTACTTTTTTTAGTTTAAAACTATGCATAAGTGGTGTTGAAGTGTACACTCAGAGTTGTCAATTTTTTTATTTTTTTTATTTTTATTTTTATACATTTTCTGGGCACTAGTGGCCTTTATTGGAGAGGGAGAGGGCGAAACGGTGGAGGGGGGGGAGACACCACAGAAAGGAGCTCGTCGGGTCCGGGACGTGAACCCGCGACGCCTGTAGAGAGGCGAAAGCCTCAAGCATATGTGCCGCTCGCTTATCTCTCTGCGCCACACCGGCGGCACAAAGTTGTTAGAGTTAATCGTTACTTTTTTGTGTTGAAAACTGTGCGTAAGTGATGTTAAAGTCTTTTCTTCGAGTGCTAAGTAGCAAAGCTATAAGCTAACTACATCCGGCTTGCCGTAGTGTTGCCATATTCGGATGCATGCGCAAAACGCTGTGTTCTGTTGAAGTTTTTTTTTTGTCGAACGTTAAAGTAAGCATTGGTCAGCTTTAGAGAAACCTGCCCTCTGATCTGTGGACAGAACGCTGTGTTGTGTAATTTTACTGCAAAACCCTCTGGTCAAAGCCACAGAGGAAACTGGTTGCCTTGTCAGCTAGAATATATCTTTATTGGCATCGTCATTGCACCGAAGCACAAAAACATTGCAATTGACGCACACACAGCTCTCCTTAAAGCTGAAGGAGACGCCCACTAGAGGGTTGGAGGGTGAAGTGTTTTCAGTGTAAAATGCTGCTCTGTTACTGTTCATTTCTTAAGTGACAATATTGGAAACAACATAGTCTTTTGTTTAAAACTTATGGCTAAAACTACACAAGATATATTTTGCACTGTTTTTTACTACAAGAAAGAAGCCTAATGTTTGAGTTGTTAATTATTTAAAAACTCTAGACCTAGTAGTGAAATTTTCTTAATAGAGATTATTTTGTGGTATACAGGTAGTCCCCGATTTACAAGCGCTCTGATCTACGAGGTTCCAGACTTACGAGCTGGCGAATTATTGGAAAAAACGCAAAAAATACTGAGTTTTCCTGTGTTTTTTCACCACAGTTCGTTAGCTAAACATGTGGACACACGTTTCCGATCATTTTTATGCACTCATAAGCAGTTTTTCGATGAAAAACGAGTGTTTGTAGTCGCGCTAGCAAAACCGTTCCAATTTACGAGCGAATTTCCGGACTTACGAGAAGCGTGGCGGCCGTTCCAAATTACGAGATTTCCGGTTTACGAGCGCCTCGTTGTAACGGATCTCGCTCGTAAATCGGGGACTACCTGTAGAAGTTTTCAAAATAAATTATGGCAAAAGGACACCCTATGCTTTTTTTTCATTCCTATTGCAAGTTTTATAACGAAAACATATCGCAATATATATATCGTTATCGCCACCCTTCACAATACATATTGTGATATGAATTTTATGCCATATCGCACATTCCTAGTCTAGACCTTTTAACCATTTATTAACCTCACTAACGGAGAATGGTTAAAATGAAAAGAAGTGGTTTACTGGAGAATGACTTGTAGGAGGGATTTGATTTGAAGATGTTTGGCTTAAAGGAGAAGTGGCTGATTTTCTACTAGTAACTGTGTCAAACAAAGAACTAGAAGCAACAAGATGTCTGTTGAAACAGTTCAGGATCTCGTGCTTATTTGACACAGGAACAGAGTTAACAAGAATTTGTGGTGCAGGTCAGATGAATGAGAGCTGCCGGAGAGAGATTTGATGGTTTTCCAGAATCTTTTAAGATCATTTAGATTTGTGGAGGTCTGAGATAAGAAATAATTAAGTTTTACGGCTTTGATGGAAGTTGTACATTTATTCCGCTGCTGTCGAAATAGTAACCAGTGGGAGTCTGAGCTAGATTTTCTGACTGCAGCACAAAGCTGATCTCTCCTGTGCAAAAGGTCAGCTAGATCAGGAGTAAACCAGGGGCTGTCTCGTCCATTTATTCGGAACTGGTGAAAAGGAGCATGTTTGTTTGCAAAATAGAAGAAACTACTTGTATTTGAAAATAGTTCCAAGCGGTGTTCATGTCGTCAATTAATAGAATACAGGTAGTCCCCGATTTACGAGCGCTCTGATCTGCGAGGTTCCAGACTTACGAGCTGCGAATTTTTGGAAAAAACGAAAAAAATACTGAGTTTTCATGTGTTTTTTCACCACAGTTAGTTAGTTAAGCATATGAACACACGTTTCCGATCATTTTTATGCACTCATAAGCAGTTTTTGGATGAAAATAGAGTGTTTTTAGTCGCGCTAGCGAAAACCGTTCCAATTTACGAGCGAAATTCCGGATTTACGAGAGAAATGGCGGCCGTTCCGAAATACGAGATTTCCGGTTTACGAGCGCCTCGTTGTAACGGATCTCGCTCGTAAATCGGGGACTACCTGTATGATGCCAATCAAAATGAGACAAGTCCCAAAGAAAAGTCTGTTCAATGAACAATGTGTCATCAGGTAGTAAATTCAAATTAGGTTTTAGTTCTGTGGCTGTTCTGTTAGATCAGATGGGGAAAGCTCAAGGCCGAGATACAGTGAAGCAGACTCCGTATACGCGCGTATACGCGCGTATACGCCCGTATACGCGCGTATACGGAGCCTCTGCTACAGCCCGGCTGATGTTCTCGCGTAGATTCTCGTGTTTTCGCTCCAAATTCTACGTCATTTCCTCCGTACCGTCACTTCCGATCGTCACTTCCGCTAGTTTTTCGCTCCACGGAGAGGACTCAACTGAGCTCGCTGATTGGTCACTTTGACACGCCTACTGAAATGATTGACAGATTTCAGTCAGCTCAAAGTGAAACCTATCGTGAGCAGCTCGCTCAGACTTCTGCGGTGTTCTGATACGGTCTTTCTACTATATATGTTATAAAAAGTTCTCTCAGAAATAAAAATAATAACAGGGAGTGCTTTTCCTGCAGCCCACAGCCCACCACAGCCCACCAGGGAATATATAAAACATCGCGCACCCAGGTAGGACCTGAATTCATTCATTTCATTCATCGAGTGAACGGAGGAAGAAGCGGTTACTTGACTTTAGGCAAAAAAACAAAAGAAAAGGCCCGATCAGCGATAAAAAAGAGGAATTTATTTCATTTGTGTAACATACAAAACAGTCCGGCGCCGGGGAAGTTTAGGTCAGACACCGCGCATCGCGTATGCGAATCGCGTATGCGTAGTAAAAAAATACCTTTGCGCGTACTTGCCCTGAGGGGCTACGCGGGGCTACGCTGCGTACGGGGCATACGTACGCTGCGTATTGGCGTATTGTGAGGACGCGCGAGTGTATCTCTCCCTTCAGGGGAAATCTTGACCTCCTTTGGCAGGAATATATGCAGTACGGTAATCATGCTGCACGGTCCAGGATGTCATAGGAACAGATATATGCATTTAAAACACCCAACTGAGTGACACCAGCTTGAGTTAAACGTCACATCGGTTTCTGACACTTAGCAGGCAAGATTTCATATTTTGAAGTTCACAGTCAAAGGTTTTCAATTACTGTATTCCAGTTTTAACTTGCTTGTTTTTGAGTTGTACATTATATTTTATTAACAATTAGTTAGGATTTGATTATTTTGTTGATTAAAAAAAATAATGCAATGTTCACTTCAGACAAATTAGACAGTTCAATCAGTGAAGATATTTTTATCCCCAATACAAAATATTTTTATCTTTAAAAGACAACACAGGATAACTTATTATCAGCTATGAAAATGTGTTTTTACTGTTGGAACAAAAATGGTCAGTTAAAAGAATATGGTAAACACATTTCTGTGTTTGCCTCAGTGTTACTCTCCTGTTCTAATTCATTCTACGCAGAGTCAGGTTAACCCTTTCTGCTTGGTCCTAATACAGTATATCTTAACCATTACACAAGATTAATATTTAGTAGTTAAATATTAATTTCACAAAAGTATTTATAAGTTAAAATACTTCATCCTTCTCTCATGTGATCTATTAAAAGCTGCCGTGGAGGGATGATGCCCGCTGATGAATATAAGAGGATAATCCTCCGGAAGTCAATCACCTCAACTTTTGCAGTTCAGCATGTCATAGGGAGCTTAGTATTGTTTTGCAGGAACAAAAAGATATTTTATGTAAAGAACAGAGAGAATCTCAATTGTGCGTTCTACAGAGGAATCCTTCGGCAGGAACATGTGATTTTGACGTGCTGTGATTTTAAATGTGTAATTTTAAATCCGGGTGCAATGTGAGATGGGTGGCGGCCGAGGGCGGGGACCCTGGCGGTCTGATCCTCGGCTACAGAAGCTGGCCATTGGGACATGGAATGTCACCTCTCTGGTGGGGAAGGAGCCTGAGCTAGTGTGTGAGGTTGAGAGGTTCCGACTAGAAATAGTCGGACTCACCTCAACGCATGGCTCTGGCTCTGGAACCAGTTTCCTTGAGAGGGGTTGGACACTCTTCCACTCTGGAGTTGCCCCTGGTGAGAGGCGCCGAGCAGGAGTGGGCATACTGGTTGCCCCCCATCTTGGTGCCTGTACGTTGGGGTTCACCCCGGTGAACGAGAGGGTAGCCTCCCTTCGCCTACGTGTGGGGGGACGGGCTCT
Source organism: Garcialebias charrua (assembly GCA_038048925.1). NCBI lineage: Eukaryota > Metazoa > Chordata > Actinopteri > Cyprinodontiformes > Rivulidae > Garcialebias > Garcialebias charrua. The sequence continues at coordinate 15,580 of JBBPBX010011971.1, read as the reverse complement.
GACTGTTGTTTGTGCCTATGCACCAAACGGCAGCTCAGACTACCCACCCTTTTTGGAGTCCTTGGAGGGGGTATTGGAGAGTGCGCCTCCTGGGGACTCCCTTGTTCTACTGGGGGACTTCAACGCTCACGTGGGCAATGACAGTGAGACCTGGAGGGGTGTGGTTGGGAGGAACGGCCCCCCTGATCTGAACCAGAGTGGTGTTCTGTTATTGGACTTCTGTGCTCGTCATGGATTGTCCATAACGAACACCATGTTTAAGCATAAGGGTGTCCATATGTGCTCTTGGCACCAGGACACCCTAGGTCGCAGTTCGATGATCGACTTTGTTGTCGTCTCATCTGATCTGCGGCCGCATGTCTTGGACACTCGGGTGAGGAGAGGGGCGGAGCTGTCTACTGACCACTACCTGGTGGTGAGTTGGCTCCGATGGTGGGGGAGGATGCCGGTCAGACCTGGCAGACCCAAACGTATCGTGAGGGTCTGCTGGGAACGTCTGGCAGAGTCTCCCGTAAGACGGAGCTTTAACTCCCACCTCCGGGAGAGCTTTGAACACGTTCCGAGGGAGGCGGGGGACATGGAGTCCGAGTGGGCCGTGTTCCGCGCCTCTATTGTCGAGGCAGCTTATCGGAGCTGTGGCCGCAAGGTTGTTGGTGCCTGTCGAGGTGGCAACCCTCGAACCCGGTGGTGGACACCGGCAGTGAGGGATGCTGTCAGGCTGAAGAAGGAGTCCTATTGGGCCTTTTTGGCTTGTGGGACCCCGGAAGCAGCTGATAGGTACCGGCAGTCCAAGCGGCATGCGGCTCGGGTGGTTGCTGAGGCAAAAACTCGGGCGTGGGAGGAGTTCGGAGAGGCCATGGAGAATGACTTCCGTACGGCTTCGAGGCGATTCTGGTCCACCATCCGGCGTCTCAGGGGGGGAAAGAGGTACGAGACCAACACCATTTATGGTGGAGGTGGCGTGCTGCTGACCTCAACTCGGGATGTTGTGAGTCGGTGGGCGGAATACTTCGAAGACCTCCTCAATCCTACTGGCACGTCTTCCACTGAGGAAGCAGAGCCTGGGGACTTTGGGTCGGGTTCTCCGATCTCTGGTGCTGAGGTCGCCGAGGTGGTTAAAAAGCTCCGCGGTGGCAAGGCTCCGGGGGTGGATGAGATTCGCCCGGAGTTCCTTAGGGCTCTGGATGTTGTAGGGTTGTGTTGGCTTACGCGACTCTGCAATATCGCGTGGACATCGGGGGCAGTTCCCTTGGATTGGCAGACTGGGGTGGTGGTTCCCCTATTTAAAAAGGGGGACCGTAGGGTGTGTTCCAACTATAGGGGGATCACACTCTTAAGCCTCCCTGGTAAGGTCTATTCAGGGGTTCTGGAGAGGAGGGTCCGTCGGATAGTCGAACCTCGGATTCAGGAGGAGCAGTGTGGTTTTCGTCCTGGTCGTGGAACACTGGACCAGCTCTACACCCTCAGCAGGGTCCTGGAGGGTGCGTGGGAGTTTGCCCAACCAGTTTACATGTGTTTTGTGGACTTGGAGAAGGCATTCGACCGCGTCCCTCGGGGGGTTCTGTGGGGGGTACTCCGGGAGTATGGGGTACCAGGCCCTTTGATAAGGGCTGTTAGGTCCCTGTACGACCGGTGTCAGAGCTTGGTCCGCATTGCCGGCAGTAAGTCAGGCTCGTTTCCGGTGAGAGTTGGACTCCGCCAAGGTTGCCCTTTGTCACCGATTCTGTTCATAACTTTTATGGACAGAATTTCTAGGCGCAGCCAAGGTGTTGAGAGGATCCGTTTTGGTGACCTTAGAATCGCTTCTCTGTTTTTTGCAGATGATGTGGTCCTACTGGCTTCATCAGTTCGTGATTTACAACTTTCACTGGAGCGGTTTGCAGCCGAGTGTGATGCGGCCGGGATGAGGATCAGTTCCTCCAAATCCGAGGCCATGGTCTTGAGCCGGAAAAGGGTAGCATGCCCTCTCCGGGTCGGGGAGGAGGTCCTGCCCCAAGTGGAGGAGTTTAAGTATCTCGGGATCTTGTTCACGAATGAGGGAAAACTGGAGCGTGAGATCGATAGGCGGATAGGTGCAGCGTCCGCAGTGAAGCGGGCGCTGTACCGGTCTGTCGTGGTGAAGAGAGAGCTGAGTCAAAAGGCAAAGCTCTCAATTTACCGATCGATCTACGTTCCCACCCTCATCTATGGTCATGAGCTTTGGGTTATGACCGAAAGAACAAGATCTCGGATACAAGCGGCTGAAATGAGTTTTCTCCGCAGGGTGGCTGGACTCTCCCTTAGAGATAGGGTGAGAAGCTCAGTCATCCGGGAGGGACTCGGAGTAGAGCCGCTGCTTCTCCACATCGAGAGGAGCCAGTTGAGGTGGCTCGGGCATCTGGTTAGGATGCCTCCTGGACGCCTCCCTGGTGAGGTGTTCCGGGCATGTCCCACCGGGAGGAGACCCAGAGGAAGACCCAGGACGCGCTGGAGGGACTATGTTTCTCGGCTGGCCTGGTGTTTTATGAAATTTCAGATCAACCCCAAATAATTAATGTTAATGCTTTATGAAATTTCAGATCAACCCCAAATAGTTAATGTTTTAACATCTTTGTCAGTCCGTGAAAGGTGGGCACGCTTACTGGTTTGGAAGAAAACAAACAGACTTAATTAAAAATAATGAATATTTATTAAAGAAGTCTTGTGACAGAAAAAGTAAAAACATACATGTTCAGATACACATACTGTTATTTGCTAGGGTTAAGCATCAATTTTAAACCCCGCCACGAACAACAGCAAAGCCTTCAAGCTTTCACACACACTCAGAAAAAGGCATTGAAATAAAAGATCAGAATCCCTCACCGTTGAATGCAAACGAGGAGGCCGCTTCGTTCAGTGGGAGATGTTCTTCAATGCAAAACCGGGCGTTGATCAAACCCTCGGCAGACCTCAATGTTTATCTGAACAGAACTCATTTTATACCTTTGTGGAGTATGACTTCATTCACTCCCATCAAATATGTTTTCAATCAAACCTTGCTCCTCAAGACAGTACCAGGCACTGTTTCTGTTTCATCTGTCAGCCACAATGTCAGCCTGCCCTTAATTGCTGAGCTGTGCTCGTCAACATCTCACAAACTTGGCTGTGAGATGCATGGAAACATATTATTTGCCTAACTCCCTTTCAGAAGAACTGCAAAGTTTGAAGTGAGATGGGTGATATGCATTCATTCCATCAAAGACCAGTTTTTCGAGAAGGATGGGACCCTTATCTTTCAAAGAAACCCTGGACCTTTTGAAGCAAAGCCACACAAAACCCCCCACTTCAAGACTTTAATGAAACATCTTGAACTAAAATGTTTTTTCTTGTGTTGCATTAAGCATTAACTTTTAAAAATTGATAAACATTTAGTCAGAAAAACATTAATACTTCTTAAACTCTTCACCTGGGAACGCCTTGGGATTCCCCCAGAGGAACTGCTCCAAGTGGCTGGGGAGAGGGAAGTCTGGGCCTCCCTACTTAGGCTGCTACCCCCGCGACCCGACCCCGGATAAGCGGAAGAAGATGGATGGATGGATGGATGGTGATTTTAAATGCCTTATCACAAATCAAAACTAGATATTTAGTAAACTACAACTGCATTAAAACTGTGGAAAATGTTGCATTAATGTGTCAGAAAAGTTGCTTTATCATGATTACACAAATCCAGTTTCATCTCTGCCCACAGTGTAATCTAAGAGACTGAAATAGGTGCAAGAAGGAGGTAGATGGATCAGTGATAGGAGTGTCTTCAGGGGTGAAGTGTGATGCAGCAGCTGCTTGGTACAAAGCAGAAAAAAAGTTAGAAACAATTAACTGAAATTTGGCTGCCATAAAACACTCCTTTGAGGAGAAGGGAAGTCATTTTTCCTCCATAATCCCAGGGCAGTATCATTTCGAGATGTTGGCTTAAGTCCCAGAAATACCCAAAGCTAGAACTAGAGTCAGTCTCTGAGCGGCAGCGGGATAATGATTACAGCAAGAAAAAAAAAGCAGTGTTCTGTCTTACTGCTGCCAAAAACTTACTCTTAAACCACAAACACAATGAACAACCAAGATACTAATGAATTAAATAGCTAAATCTGTAACTGTATTATTATAGTGTTTACTCTTATGATTCTCTATTGGCATGTACTATATTAGAATTTATGTTCAATTTCAATTCAGTTCAGTTTATTTATATAGCGCCAAGTCACAACAGAAGTCATCTCAGGGCACTGATCAGAAACATTCATGAACCTAAAAAGTAAGTTAATAACATTATTTATCTGAGGAGCAGACTGCTTTGAGTCTGACTTTGTTACAGACTGTTATTTTGAGCAAGCATGAAGGCGACAATGGAAATAAAAAGCTCACTCCCGAGGGAGAAACCTTTAGCAGAACCAGGCTCAGGACAAGCAGCCATCTGCGTTGACCGACTGGGTTTTAGAGGACTGGAAAGAGGAACAGATACACAATGGCAGGTCAAGAATCACATGTTAAGATAGAAATAGTATAAAATGAAAACAATTCATATGTATGCATTTGTGACTATTCATTTTTAAAAATGAGGTCAATTTGTCCTCCATTAGTCTAAGCCTATAGCAGCATAACAAGCCAAACCTAACTATGGGATTTATCAAAAAGAAAAGTCTTAAAACTGGAAAATGTGTCAGCCTTATGAACAGAAACTGGAAGTTGGTTCCACAAGAGAGGAGCCTGATAACTGAAAGCTCTTCCTCCCATTTTGTTTTTAGAAACTCTAGGAACATAAGTAAGCCTGCAGTCTGAGAGCGAAGTGCTCTGTTAGGAAAATATGGAACAATAAGATCTGTAATATAAGATGGAGCTAGGTTGTTGAGAGCTTTGTAGGTTAGAAGTAAGATTTTGAATTATATTCTGAATTTGACAGGGAGTTGATGGAGAGAAGCTAAAACTGGACAGATATGATCTCTCATACCAGCTCCCATTAAGACTCTGGCAGCAGCATTTTGGATTAAATGAAGACTTTTTAAAGACATTTTTGGACACCCAGACAAAAAAACAAACAAAAAAAAACATTGCAATAGTCCAGCCTAGATGTGATAAATGCATGAACCAGTTTGAACCATATGTTGCAAGCAGTGCCAGCATAAACATTTATTTTTTACTGTTTTTTTGTTTAAAATTTATTATATAGAGTAGTTCCCAAACATTTTAGCTTCCTGTGATCCACGTGTCTTCTTTTTTCGACTGTTCCCTCTTTAAGGGTCATCCTCTTCTATCTCACTCTTGTCTTCTGCATCCTCTGTTCTCACTCCACCTCCATGTCCTCTAACTGCATCCACATCTCTCTTCTGTACCTCAATGTTTTAAAACTGCTGTTGTCTGTCCTCTGTTAAAAAAGCCTAACCTGGACTGCACTCTGCCTGAAAATTATAGACCCATTTCTAAACTTCCTTTATTGTCGAAAATCCTTGAGAAGGTTGTAGCTCAACAACTGAACTTTTATATTGAGGACAATGATCTTTTGGACAGTTTCCAGTCTGGTTTTCGTAGACTGCATTCCACAGAATCTGCATTACTAAAAGTTTCTAGTGATGTGTTGATGGCAGCTGATACTGGACATTACACTGTGTTTGTTGCTTTGGACTTGACTTCAGCATTTGATACTGTGGATCACACTGTTCTCATTAACAGATTATGTGACCTGTTTGGTATTTCTGGTACGGTTTTAAATTGGTTCAATTCTTATTTATCTAATAGGTCTTTTACTGTTTTCATGAACAATGTTCATTCTGACGTTTCTGATCTGCCCTATGGGGTGCCCCAGGGTTCAGTTTTGGGCCCGATCCTCTTTTTATTGTACCTACGCCCATTAGGCTTTATCTTAAATGGCTTTAGTAACGTCTCATACCATGTGTACGCTGATGACATTCAATTGTATTGTTCATTTCGACTGTCTGAATTCTATAAATTGACTGAACTCAGTAACTGCCTATCAGCCATTAAGATATGGCTTAATGATAACCACCTGCAGCTAAATGCTAACAAGACTGAAACGCTTATCGTTGCTCCGGATGATAAAATCATTGAAATTAAGAAGCATCTTGGGTTCTTAAACCTTGCGAACAAAAACAACCTCAGATATCTGGGTGTTCTCTTTGACAGCTCTCTGTCAATGGACAATCATTGCAAATTGTTAGCTCGAAACAGTTTTTATCATTTAAGGAATATTTCTAAGCTACGTGCTATTGTATCACAAAAGGAATTAGAAATGATTGTCCATGCATTTATTTCTTCTCGCCTAGACTATTGCAACGGCCTTTTAGTGGGGATTAGTAAATCCTCCATAGCTTCCCTTCAATCTGTGCAAAACGCTGCAGCCAGGCTTTTGACTAGAACCCCCAGAACAGCTCATATCACTCCGGTTCTGGCCTCTCTACACTGGCTCCCAGTTCATTTTAGGTCACATTTTAAAGTTTTATTATTAACTTTTAAAGCATTACATGGTGAGGCTCCTAAATATTTATTGGACCTTTTGAAGCCTCTTTGTCCATCTAGAACTCTGAGGTCTTCCAATAAGCTACTGCTGACAGTTCCGAGAACTCATTTTAGAACTCGTGGCGATAGAGCATTTGAAGTGGTGGCTCCGAGGCTCTGGAACGCTCTCCCTATAACAATACGCTGCTCCGAGTCAACAGCTGCATTTAAAAACAGTCTTAAGACTCATCTCTTCAGACAGGCGTTTGGTTAACTTTGTACATTGTTTTTAGAGCTAGTTATGTTTTACCTTTTTGTATAGTATCTCTGTGATTTTTGTATAGTATCTCTGTGATTTTATGATTTTATTTCTGTGATTTTATAATTTTATGATTTTATTTTTCCTCCTGTGAAGCACTTTGTGACTCTCATGTCTGGGAAATGTGCTATATAAATAAAAATTACTTACTTACTTACTTACTTACTTACTTACTTCTTTGGCCCTCCTCTCTGTCTTTTTTCCTGGCAGCTGCATTTCTAACATCCTTCTACCAATATACCCACTGTCCCTCCTCTGGACATGTCCAAACCATCTCAGTCTGGTCTCTCTAACTTTATCTCCCAGTTGTTCAACCTGTGCTGTACCTCTGATCATCTAATTTCTAATCCTATCCATCCTTGTCACTCCTAAAGAGAACCTCAACATCTTCAGCTCTGTCACTTCCAGTTGTTTCTTCTCACTGTCCCACCGTACTCTGTCTTGCTGCAGCTTATTCAAGTGCATACCTCCATCTCTCCAAGTTATTTTCCACCTGTTCCCTAGTCTCACCACAGATCACAATGCCATCTGCAAACATCATAGTCTGCAGTGATTCCTGCCTGACCTT
>JBBPBX010011970.1:41882-54920 GCA_038048925.1 Garcialebias charrua | reverse complement strand
GATGGATGCATGGATGGATGGATGGATGGATGGATGGATGGATGGATGGATAAAGCGTGGACCTCAGTCAGTAAAGAATCTATCCGTCTGGGTTCAGCAAGGCTGGATGTTTGATGGATGGATGGATGTTTGATAGATGGATGGATGGATGTATGTATGGATGGATAAAGCATGAACCTCAGTCAGTAAAGAATCCATCTGTCTGGGTTCAGGAAGACAGGATGTTTGATAGATGGATGGATAGATGGATGGATGTTTGATGGATGGATGATGGATGGATGTTTGATGGATGGATGTTTGATGGATGATGTGTGGATGTTTGGATGGATGTTTGATGGATGATGTGTGGATGTTTGATGGATGGATGGATAAAGCGTGGACATCAGTCAGTAAAGAATCCATCTGTCTGGGTTCAGTAAGGCAGGATGTTTGATGGATGGATAGATGGATGTTTGATGGATGGATGGATGGATGTTTGATGGATGGATGGATGGATAAAGCGTGGACCTCAGTCAGTAAAGAATCCATCTGTCTAGGTTCAGGAAGCCAGGATGTTTGATGGATGGATGATGGATGGATGTTTGATGGATGGATGGATGGATGTTTGATGGATGGATGGATGGATGTTTGATAGATGGATGTATGTATGGATGGATAAAGCGTGGACCTCAGTCAGTAAAGAATCCATCTGTCTGGTTTCAAGAAGGCCGGATGTTTGATAGATGGATGGATAGATAGATGGATGGATGTTTGATGGATGAATGATGGATGGATGTTTGATGGATGGATGGATGGATGGATGGATGTTTGATGGATGGATGGATAAAGTGTGGACCTCAGTCAGTAAAGAATCCATATGTCTGGGTTCAGGAAGGCAGGATGTTTGATGATGGATGGATGATGTTTGATGGATGGATGGATGGATGGATGTGTGGATGTTTGATGGATGGATGGATGTATGGATGGATAAAGCGTGGACCTCAGTCAGTAAATAATCCATCTGTCTGGGTTCAGTAAGGCAGGATGTTTGATGGATGGATGGATGTTTGATGGATGGATATATGTTTGATGGATGGATGGATGTTTGATGGATGGATGGATGGATGTTTGATGGATGGATGGATGTTTGATAGATGGATGGATGGATAAAGCTTGGACCTCAGTCAGTAAAGAATCCATATGTCTGGGTTTAGGAAGGTAGGATGTTTGATGGATGATGGATGGATGGATGTTTGATGGATGGATGTTTGATGGATGGATGAATGCATGGATGGATGGATAAAGCGTGGACCTCAGTCAGTAAAGAATCCATATGTCTGGGTTCAGGAAGGCAGGATGTTTGATGATGGATGGATGATGTTTGATGGATGGATGGATGGATGGATGTGTGGATGTTTGATGGATGGATGGATGTATGGATGGATAAAGCGTGGACCTCAGTCAGTAAATAATCCATCTGTCTGGGTTCAGTAAGGCAGGATGTTTGATGGATGGATGGATGTTTGATGGATGGATATATGTTTGATGGATGGATGGATGTTTGATGGATGGATGGATGGATGTTTGATGGATGGATGGATGTTTGATAGATGGATGGATGGATAAAGCTTGGACCTCAGTCAGTAAAGAATCCATATGTCTGGGTTTAGGAAGGTAGGATGTTTGATGGATGATGGATGGATGGATGTTTGATGGATGGATGTTTGATGGATGGATGAATGCATGGATGGATGGATAAAGCGTGGACCTCAGTCAGTAAAGAATCCATCTGTCTGTTTTCAGGAAGGCGGGATGTTTGACTCACCAAATACCAAATGACCTCTTGGACTAGCTGAAAACCTGTACATGTAAAAATATGAAAAAGTTAAAAAACAATTCTCAAGTTTATACAATACACTTATACAGTATTCTGTATTATTCAGTATTCAGTATTCCAACAACAGTATTCTTATACCTACATAAAACTGCAGTCAACGTGATGACGTAACGAGGCTGCAACGTGATGACGTGATGACGTAACGACGCAGTTCGTCCGTCTGCTCACTGCTCAGAGGTAAAAAAAAAAAAAAAAAGAGCAGAATTAGCAGAAAAATGACGTTGGAAACATTAAAACCCCTCTACCCTATTAACGCATGTTAAATTACAGCGTTAGTCACGCTGTTATTGTGACGTGACACGTTCACGGTAGTGACGCTAACGCGACGTGCGTTTAATTTTGTCTTCGTCGCGTTAAGACTCTAAATAACCACTAAAAACATCCACAAGTGATGCATATATAGTATCGCTGATTTATATAAATGTCTATAAAAGTTTTCAACAGCGTTGAAAGGTTGTCACGCTTCTGAAGTGAAGTTACGTTACATGCTAACGCTAGCCGCAGCTAGTTTGAGCTGCGTCTTTCTTCACGCACTCAAAACTCATGCACAGATACTTCCTAATTTATCTAAATGTTGATAAAGTTTTCTACAGTCTTCACAGTTTGTGACGCTGCGGTTAAAGTCACGTTACTACTGGATTAGGTTAACATTTCCTTGAGATGATGTCATCAAAAGCAACAAAAAATTTTTTTAATTCTTACCTGAATGAAGTCAATACACTCTGACACTCTGTCCACCTACCGCTGCAAAATTTTATTTAAATCGCTCTCCAAAAATAATCTCCGCTCACCTACATGCACTCAACACACGACGCCATAACTCTGCACGTGTAAGCTCAAGGGGCTTTAACTTTTAAAAACTCGGTCACCTGAGGCCCCGCCCTGAGCCCCCGCCCACTACAGGGTCTATGCTCCACATCACGAGAGGAGGGGCGGCGTTGGAGTTTCGCGCGGTCTCCACATCACGAGAGGAGGGGCGTTGCAGTTTGGCGCCATGTGTGTCAGTGAGCCACACACACGGCTTCAATAAATGCAACCGATACACAAAAACATACACACCACACACAAATACCCTGGGAGGTGCGTAGCCAGCCAATTTTATAAATGTAAATAACTTTTTATTAAAACAATTTTAAGTGTTAAAGCACACTCCAACTCATCCAGGCAGCCTATTAGCCACAAGTTACGCTGATATTGATGAGAAAAAACAATGTTTACATATTAATATATTTGGATACAATCTGTGTTTTATCCAGACATTGGCAAAGGCTGGCTAATACCAAATGTCCCGATAATGTCGGTACGTAGTCTGGCGCATAGGCGGGCCAATACGCTTGCACCAACGCACACACACACACACACACACACACACACACACACACACACACACACACACACACACACACACACACACACACACACACACACACACACACACACACACACACACACACACACACACACACACACACACACACACACACACACACTAATGTACTGTATGTGGAAAACAAACAGGCACCAAAGACAACATTTGCCACTTTCAAAAGTCACAACTGAAGAACTGGAGAGTTTAGATCTGAAGAACTGTACTGCAGAAGTGTAGAAATATAGTACTTAATAACTGTAGAACTGTACTTAATAACTGTATAACTATATTACTTAATAACTGTAGAACTGTACTTAATAACTGTATAACTATATTACTTAATAACTGTAGAACTGTACTTAATAACTGTAGAACTGTACTTAATAACTGTATAACTGTAGTACTTAATAACTGTAGAACTGTACTTAATAACTGTATAACTGTAGTACTTAATAACTGTAGAACTGTAGTACTTAATAACTGTAGAACTGTAGTACTTAATAACTGTAGAACTGTAGTACTTAATAACTGTAGAACTGTACTTAATAACTGTAGAACTGTAGTACTTAACAGTGGTGGGCAAATGAACGCTAGGTAGCGCTAAAGCGCTAATCCGCTTACAGTGGACCTAAACTTTTTGTCAGCGTTTTTGTGAATTGACTAACTTTTATAATTCATAAGCGGATTTGTGCTATTTTTATTTAAAATGCAGTACCGCTAATAACTAATTATCTATCAGTAAAAACCAATAAACTTATTTACAAGCTCTTATGCTGCTTGTTTTACCTTTTTCCCCACCGTAAAGAGCACAGAGGAGGAAGGGTGTGGAGGGAGGGGGGCAGAGCTGAGAACAGACTCGGATCTACCATGTAGGTAAATGCCTGGGGGTCCCATTTCAGCAGTGGCCCCGGCCCCGCCTCGCCCCGTGCAGTCACCTACATCACTAACATTGATCCTGCTTGTTAATGTACATTTAACATAAAAATAATTATAGTTACGATGAAAACGATCATTAAATACGCAATAAAAAAAACGGTCGATTTCTTTATCCCCCTACTAAAAATGGACTATTCCATCTTGACATCTTCCGGGTCAGACGTGAACTCGGGGGCTAGTTCTGTGGCTACTGTTTGTGCTGGGTACTTGGATAAATCCGTAGAGAACCCCGCTGTTTCAAGCCAAATTAACGTGGCCGGATGATTTTATTGAGGGTTTTGTGTCGACCATTTGACGGTGAGTCGTTATTTTTATGTATTTTAGTTACTTTTCATTAAATCTGTTGACTACCTATAGACGCTAACTCTGTGTCTGCCTATTGGTAGTGCTGGGTTACTAATGGATAAATCCGTAGAGAACCCCGCTGTTTCAAGCCAAATTAACGTGGCCGGATGATTTTATTGAGGGTTTTGTGTCGACCATTTGACGGTGAGTCGTTATTTTTATGTATTTTAGTTACTTTTCATTAAATCTGTTGACTACCTATAGACGCTAACTCTGTGTCTGCCTATTGGTAGTGCTGGGTTACTAATGGATAAATCCGTAGAGAACCCCGCTGTTTCAAGCCAAATTAACGTGGCCGGATGATTTTATTGTGCGTTTTGTGTCGACCATTCGACGGCGAGTCGTTAGTTTCATGTATTTGGGTTACTTTCATGTATAAATGCGGTGGCGACACACCCGTGTATTTGAGATTTAAACGTGGTTTTAGGGATTAAAAGATCATTCTATTTTTTGTTAATTTCGTGGCCGAATAGAATATATGTACGTAAAGTATTAAATAAATCCTTTGATTTTTGTAATTTCATCCTTTTAGGATCATTTTTGTTACTTTTCAGTTGGCAGTGTAGTGCAAATATTGATAACGCTGCCGGCTATATATAAATATATATATAATATATATATATATATATATATATATAATATATATATATATATATATATATATATATATATATAATATATATATATATATATATATATATATATATATATATATATATATATATAATATAGAAATATATAAATAGCGGATTAGATTAGCTTCCCCTAATTTTCATAAGACATTTGTGCTTTTGAAATTGTGGACCTAAAAAAATTAATAAGCGTTTTAGAAATTGTGGAACTAATTTTTTAATTAGCGGTGCCCAGCTTTGGTACTTAATAACTGTAGAACTGTAGTACTTAATAACTGTAGAACTGTAGTACTTAATAACTGTAGAACTGTACTTAATAACTGTATAACTATATTACTTAATAACTGTAGAACTGCAGTACTTAATAACTGTAGAACTGTACTTAATAACTGTAGAACTGTACTTAATAACTGTAGAACTGTACTTAATAACTGTAGAACTGTACTTAATAACTGTAGAACTGTACTTAATAACTGTAGAACTGTACTTAATAACTGTAGAACTGTAGTACTTAATAACTGTAGAACTGTAGTACTTAATAACTGTAGAACTGTAGTACTTAATAACTGTAGAACTGTAGTACTTAATAACTGTAGAACTGTACTTAATAACTGTAGAACTGTAGTACTTAATAACTGTAGAACTGTACTTAATAACTGTAGAACTGTAGTACTTAATAACTGTAGAACTGTACTTAATAACTGTAGAACTGTACTTAATAACTGTATAACTGTAGTACTTAATAACTGTAGAACTGTACTTAATAACTGTATAACTGTAGTACTTAATAACTGTAGAACTGTAGTACTTAATAACTGTAGAACTGTAGTACTTAATAACTGTAGAACTGTAGTACTTAATAACTGTAGAACTGTACTTAATAACTGTAGAACTGTAGTACTTAATAACTGTAGAACTGTAGTACTTAATAACTGTAGAACTGTAGTACTTAATAACTGTAGAACTGTCGGTACTTGAGTTTCATCCTTTTGCCCATAAGCTTGTTGTCACGTTTATCATTCTCCTTTAAAACGTGTGGAAGTGTGGTATGAAGCTTGCGATTCATTAGTAGCTCAGCAGGTGATGACCCACACTCCAGTGGTGAAGCTCGATAGCTTAGTAGAGCTAGGTTAGGGTCAGTCTTACTGTCTCTGGCTTTTTTAAACAGTCTCTTCACTATTTGAACCCCCTTTTCGGCTTGTCCATTTGCTTGTGGATACAAGGGACTAGACGTGATGTGCTTAAATCCATATTGTTTTGCGAAGTCCCGAAACTCTACACAGTCATATTGTGGACCATTGTCACTGATGACACACTGTGGAATCCCATGTCTTGAAAAGAATCCCTTCATGTGTGTGATTACTGACTTTGCTGATGTACTGGAAAGTTGTACCACTTCTGGATAATTAGAGTAGTAGTCAATCACCAGCAGAAAGTCCTTTCCGTCCAGATGAAATAAGTCAGTGCCTACCTTTTGCCACGGTGTAGTAGGTAGCTCTGCTAGCATCATTGGCTCTTTTGTTTGCTTGTAGTGATGTTTGAGGCATGTTTCACATTTTTGTATCATTTCCTCAATGTCCTTGTTGATGCCTAGCCAGTAAACAGCTTCCCTATTCCCTATTCATTTTGTGATGTAGTTTGTATATTACAGTTAGTAAAATTAAGTAGAACTATTCATTTTGTGATGTAGTTTGTATATTACAGTTAGAAAAATTAAGTAGAATTATTCATTTTGTGATGTAGTTTGAAGGTTATCATTGGTTGAACAAACTGTAAAATAAGAGGCAGATATAATAAGATTTCATCTTCTTTCTGCTCCCTTCATTTTATCCTGCTTGTATTCTTGTATCTGATGAAACTGTCTTGTATTGTTCTTTTAAAATGAATGAATAAACATCAAATCAAATCAAATTGTAGTACGTAATAACTGTAGAACTTTAGTACTTAATAACTGTAGAACTGTAGTACTTATTAACTGTAGAACTGTAGTACTTAATAACTTTAGAACTTTAGTACTTAATAACTGCATAACTGTAGTACTTAATAACTACTGTACTTATTAACTGTAGAACTGTAGTACTTAATAACTGTAGAACTGTACTTAATAAATGTAGAACTGTAGTACTTAATAACTGTAGAACTGTACTTAATAACTGTAGAACTGTAGTACTACTTAATAACTGTATAACTGTAGTATAACTGTAGAACTGTTTAATAACTGTAGAACTGTAGTACTTAATAACTGTAGAACTGTAGTACTTAATAACTGTAGAACTGTAGTACTTAATAACTGTAGAACTGTACTTAATAACTTTAAAACTTTAGTACTTAATAACTGTAGAACTGTAGTACTTAATAACTGTAGAACTGTAGTACTTAATAACTGTAGAACTGTACTTAATAACTGTAGAACTGTAGTACTTAATAACTGTAGAACTATAGTACTTAATAACTGTAGAACTGTAGTACTTAATAACTGTAGAACTGTAGTACTTAATAACTGTAGAACTGTAGTACTTAATAACTGTAGAACTGTAGTACTTAATAACTGTAGAACTGTAGTACTTAATAACTGTAGAACTGTACTTAATAACTGTAGAACTGTAGTACTTAATAACTGTAGAACTATAGTACTTAATAACTGTAGAACTGTAGTACTTAATAACTGTAGAACTGTAGTACTTAATAACTGTAGAACTGTAGTACTTAATAACTGTAGAACTGTACTTAATAACTGTAGAACTGTAGTACTTAATAACTGTAGAACTGTAGTACTTAATAACTGTAGAACTGTAGTACTTAATAACTGTAGAACTGTAGTACTTAATAACTGTAGAACTGTAGTACTTAATAACTGTAGAACTGTACTTAATAACTGTAGAACTGTAGTACTTAATAACTGTAGAACTATAGTACTTAATAACTGTAGAACTGTAGTACTTAATAACTGTAGAACTGTAGTACTTAATAACTGTAGAACTGTAGTACTTAATAACTGTAGAACTGTACTTAATAACTGTAGAACTGTAGTACTTAATAACTGTAGAACTGTACTTAATAACTGTAGAACTGTAGTACTTAATAACTGTAGAACTGTAGTACTTAATAACTGTAGAACTGTAGTACTTAATAACTGTAGAACTGTAGTACTTAATAACTGTAGAACTGTAGTACTTAATAACTGTAGAACTGTAGTACTTAATAACTGTAGAACTGTACTTAATAACTGTAGAACTGTAGTACTTAATAACTGTAGAACTGTACTTAATAACTGTAGAACTGTAGTACTTAATAACTGTAGAACTGTACTTAATAACTGTAGAACTGTAGTACTTAATAACTGTAGAACTGTAGTACTTAATAACTGTAGAACTGTAGTACTTAATAACTGTAGAACTGTACTTAATAACTGTAGAACTGTAGTACTTAATAACTGTAGAACTGTACTTAATAACTGTAGAACTGTAGTACTTAATAACTGTAGAACTTAGTACTTAATAACTGTAGAACTGTAGTACTTAATAACTGTAGAACTGTAGTACTTAATAACTGTAGAACTGTAGTACTTAATAACTGTAGAACTGTAGTACTTAATAACTGTAGAACTGTACTTAATAACTGTAGAACTGTAGTACTTAATAACTGTAGAACTGTACTTAATAACTGTAGAACTGTAGTACTTAATAACTGTAGAACTGTACTTAATAACTGTAGAACTGTACTTAATAACTGTATAACTGTAGTACTTAATAACTGTAGAACTGTACTTAATAACTGTATAACTGTAGTACTTAATAACTGTAGAACTGTAGTACTTAATAACTGTAGAACTGTAGTACTTAATAACTGTAGAACTGTAGTACTTAATAACTGTAGAACTGTACTTAATAACTGTAGAACTGTAGTACTTAATAACTGTAGAACTGTAGTACTTAATAACTGTAGAACTGTAGTACTTAATAACTGTAGAACTGTCGGTACTTGAGTTTCATCCTTTTGCCCATAAGCTTGTTGTCACGTTTATCATTCTCCTTTAAAACGTGTGGAAGTGTGGTATGAAGCTTGCGATTCATTAGTAGCTCAGCAGGTGATGACCCACACTCCAGTGGTGAAGCTCGATAGCTTAGTAGAGCTAGGTTAGGGTCAGTCTTACTGTCTCTGGCTTTTTTAAACAGTCTCTTCACTATTTGGACCCCCTTTTCGGCTTGTCCATTTGCTTGTGGATACAAGGGACTAGACGTGATATGCTTAAATCCATATTGTTTTGCGAAGTCCCGAAACTCTACACAGTCATATTGTGGACCATTGTCACTGATGACACACTGTGGAATCCCATGTCTTGAAAAGAATCCCTTCATGTGTGTGATTACTGACTTTGCTGATGTACTGGAAAGTTGTACCACTTCTGGATAATTAGAGTAGTAGTCAATCACCAGCAGAAAGTCCTTTCCGTCCAGATGAAATAAGTCAGTGCCTACCTTTTGCCACGGTGTAGTAGGTAGCTCTGCTAGCATCATTGGCTCTTTTGTTTGCTTGTAGTGATGTTTGAGGCATGTTTCACATTTTTGTATCATTTCCTCAATGTCCTTGTTGATGCCTAGCCAGTAAACAGCTTCCCTATTCCCTATTCATTTTGTGATGTAGTTTGTATATTACAGTTAGTAAAATTAAGTAGAATTATTCATTTTGTGATGTAGTTTGTGTATTACAGTTAGAAAAATTAAGTAGAATTATTCATTCTGTGATGTAGTTTGAAGGTTATCATTGGTTGAACAAACTGTGAAATAAGGGGCAGATATAATAAGATTTCATCTTCTTTCTGCTCCCTTCATTTTATCCTGCTTGTATTCTTGTATCTGATGAAACTGTCTTGTATTGTTCTTTTAAAATGAATGAATAAACATCAAATCAAATCAAATTGTAGTACGTAATAACTGTAGAACTTTAGTACTTAATAACTGTAGAACTGTAGTACTTATTAACTGTAGAACTGTAGTACTTAATAACTTTAGAACTTTAGTACTTAATAACTGCATAACTGTAGTACTTAATAACTACTGTACTTATTAACTGTAGAACTGTAGTACTTAATAACTGTAGAACTGTACTTAATAAATGTAGAACTGTAGTACTTAATAACTGTAGAACTGTACTTAATAACTGTAGAACTGTAGTACTACTTAATAACTGTATAACTGTAGTATAACTGTAGAACTGTTTAATAACTGTAGAACTGTAGTACTTAATAACTGTAGAACTGTAGTACTTAATAACTGTAGAACTGTAGTACTTAATAACTGTAGAACTGTACTTAATAACTTTAGAACTTTAGTACTTAATAACTGTAGAACTGTAGTACTTAATAACTGTAGAACTGTAGTACTTAATAACTGTAGAACTGTACTTAATAACTGTAGAACTGTAGTACTACTTAATAACTGTATAACTGTAGTATAACTGTAGAACTGTTTAATAACTGTAGAACTGTAGTACTTAATAACTGTAGAACTGTAGTACTTAATAACTGTAGAACTGTAGTACTTAATAACTGTAGAACTGTACTTAATAACTTTAGAACTTTAGTACTTAATAACTGTAGAACTGTAGTACTTAATAACTGTAGAACTGTAGTACTTAATAACTGTAGAACTGTACTTAATAACTGTAGAACTGTAGTACTTAATAACTGTAGAACTGTATGTACTTAATAACTGTAGAACTGTAGTACTTAATAACTGTAGAACTGTAGTACTTAATAACTGTAGAACTGTACTTAATAACTGTAGAACTGTAGTACTTAATAACTGTAGAACTATAGTACTTAATAACTGTAGAACTGTAGTACTTAATAACTGTAGAACTGTAGTACTTAATAACTGTAGAACTGTAGTACTTAATAACTGTAGAACTGTACTTAATAACTGTAGAACTGTAGTACTTAATAACTGTAGAACTATAGTACTTAATAACTGTAGAACTGTAGTACTTAATAACTGTAGAACTGTAGTACTTAATAACTGTAGAACTGTAGTACTTAATAACTGTAGAACTGTACTTAATAACTGTAGAACTGTAGTACTTAATAACTGTAGAACTGTACTTAATAACTGTAGAACTGTAGTACTTAATAACTGTAGAACTGTAGTACTTAATAACTGTAGAACTGTACTTAATAACTTTAGAACTTTAGTACTTAATAACTAACTGTAGTACTTAATAACTGTAGAACTGTAGTACTTAATAACTGTAGAACTGTACTTAATAACTGTAGAACTGTAGTACTTAATAACTGTAGAACTGTACTTAATAACTTAGAACTTAATAACTGTAGAACTGTAGTACTTAATAACTGTAGAACTGTAGTACTTAATAACTGTAGAACTGTACTTAATAACTGTAGAACTGTAGTACTTAATAACTGTAGAACTATAGTACTTAATAACTGTAGAACTGTAGTACTTAATAACTGTAGAACTGTAGTACTTAATAACTGTAGAACTGTACTTAATAACTGTAGAACTGTAGTACTTAATAACTGTAGAACTATAGTACTTAATAACTGTAGAACTGTAGTACTTAATAACTGTAGAACTGTACTTAATAACTGTAGAACTGTAGTACTTAATAACTGTAGAACTGTACTTAATAACTGTAGAACTGTAGTACTTAATAACTGTAGAACTGTACTTAATAACTGTAGAACTGTAGTACTTAATAACTGTAGAACTGTAGTACTTAATAACTGTAGAACTGTAGTACTTAATAACTGTAGAACTATAGTACTTAATAACTGTAGAACTGTAGTACTTAATAACTGTAGAACTGTAGTACTTAATAACTGTAGAACTGTAGTACTTAATAACTGTAGAACTGTAGTACTTAATAACTGTAGTACTTAATAACTGTAGTACAGTACTTAATAACTGTAGTACTTAATAACTGTAGAACTGTACTTAATAACTGTAGTACTTAATAACTGTAGTACTTAATAACTGTAGTACTTAATAACTGTAGAACTGTAGTATAACTGTAGAACTGAAGAACTACAGAACTGTGTGTAGCTGTCAGGTCCAGGTTGGGTTGCCTCCAGGCCCAGGCCTCCTTGCAAAAGAGATCTGTGATCTCAATGGGATTTTCCTGGTTAAATAAAAGTTATTAAATAAAGAACTGAGGAACTCAAAGTGTAGACTGCAGAACTGGAGAACTGAGGTACTGGAGAACTTTGAAGAAGCAGGAAGTTTTTTTTTGTAAAGCTGCCTTTTTTTAATGTTTCAATAATTTAAACTTTTAAATTATTGTTAAACAAATTAATAACACATATTTTTATTTATTTATTTAAGGTTTTGAACAGATAACAAAAAACATATGGGACCAACCAAACTTGTGTAGTCTTCTCTCCAGAGCTCCACTTCCAAACATCTGAACTTTCCAAGTTTACAGTGAAGCTTGAGCTGAAAGCCCAGATGTACAGGAACTGGTTCCGGAGGAGGGATTCTGGACCTCTTGCTCCTCATGGACCTCCTCCTCCCCTCTCCTCTCCCTGCAGCCCCTGCATGGCTCGGCTCTCCGAACCGGATCCGGTTTCTCTGCGGGGCTTTCTCCTCCTCACCCCACCGATCCGACCTGGAGGTTTGAATCCGGCTCTTTTGATGGAAGAGGACCCGGAGTTCTGCTCTCGAACTTGTGGATTCTTTTTTAGAGTTCAATGTTTTGAATTGAAGCTCGGAGGAACCGGAGGACGGGTTCGGCTTTTTTCGGTCTGACCCAGGACCAGGACGGGTTCGGGTATCTGAATGTTTGTGGTTCTACAGGAACCGGACCAGAACCAAGGACGGAGATAAACTGCTGGGGGTTCATGCCTCCTCCTCCCCCCACAGCCC
>JBBPBX010011970.1:0-14361 GCA_038048925.1 Garcialebias charrua | reverse complement strand
TTTTTTGCTTTGTTTTGTTTTGTTTTTTGAATGTCCAGAGGACCAGACTTAGCGTTTTTAGATTTTTCTACCTGGATAATTGAGCATGCATCAGAGTATGATATTATGTAGTTAAAACATGATATTATGTTGTAAAAACGTGATAAGTATAGATGTAGAAACGTACTCATCCACATGGTGGCAGTATTATGTAGTAAAAACGTGATATTATATAGTAAAAACGTGAGAATCTTAGTTCTGGTAGCTCTTCGCCATCTTCCGCAGCGCAAGAGGTGTAAACAACCGGCTTCCGCTACGAATTATGGGTAATGGCGCCTGTGGATGAGGAAAACAATACTGCCACGATGAGTACGTTTCTACATCTATATTTATCACATTTTTACTACATATCACGTTTTTACTACACAATATCACGTTTTTACTACATAATATCATGTTTTTAACTACATACAGGTAGTCCCCGACTTACGAGCGAGTTCCGTTACAACGAGGCGCTCGTAACACGGAAATCTCGTAAATTGGAACGGCCGCCACGTGTCTCGTAAGTCCGGAATTTCGCTCGTAAGTTGGAACGGTTTTGCTAGCGCGACTACGAACACTCGTTTTTCATCGAAAAACTGCTTATGAGTGCATAAAAATGATCGGAAACGTGTGTCCACATGTTTAGCTAACGAACTGTGGTGAAAAAACACAGAAAAACTCAGTATTTTTTGCGTTTTTTCCAAAAAATTCGCCAGCTCGTAAGTCCGGAACCTCGTAAGTTAGAGCGCTCGTAAGTCGGGGACTACCTGTAATATCACGTTTTTACTACATAATATCACATTTTTACTATAATTATCACGTTTTTACTACATAATTATCACGTTTTAACTACATAATATCATGTTTTTACTACATAATATCACGTTTTTACTACATACTTATCACGTTTTTACTACATAATATCACGTTTTTACTACATAATTATCACGTTTTTACTACATAATATCACGTTTTTACTACATAACATCACATTTTTACTACATAATATCACGTTTTTACTACATAATATCACGTTTTTACTACATACTTATCACGTTTTTACTACATAATATCACGTTTTTACTACATAATATCACGTTTTTACTACATAATATCACGTTTTTACTACATAATATCACGTTTTTACTACATAATTATCACGTTTTTACTACATAATATCAAGTTTTTACTATATAATTTCAAAAAAAAATTATTTCCTGGTTGACTGCAATACCCTTCCGTAAGAATTGAGCCCTTTCTCCAAACTGAGAGATTTCAAAGAGGCGTCTACAGCAGGTAAGATGTTAACGGTTTTTAATTTAACTCGAGCTCCTGTTGTATGTGTACGTTTTAAGACAAAAGCTAAAAATATCACCGGATGCTTTGATTTTATATTTTTAAGATGCTAAATGTTCTCTACAGCGCAGAGAAGGAATTCACCCAACAGGAAATACGAGTTTTATTATTTTTATTCTTATTTATCTCTTCAGGCGTTAGAACGAGACAACGAGGAGCGTGAAGTTCCAGCAGCAGCAAACTGAACTGTTCCTGCCTCTCGGTGTCACGTGACCCGGCTGAATGGCACGCCAGCACAAGCCCTGACAGAACCATCATCTTATCTGACCTCCAGCTCGCTGCAGTGGCTCCATAACTCATCGTCAAAGGGGCCGCCCTCCGGTTACCGCCACGCCGTCACGGCAACAACACGCCAACACGCCGAAAAGTCTCTCCTCTGAGCCAGAACCCAGAACCCTGCAGGACTTTTACTGTTTGGAAGCACGTTCTGCTCCGAGACGTTCGGCTGCATCCAAACGTGGTTCCTTCCAGATGTTTCCTAAATTATGGCAAAATGTTGCTGCTCACACGCTCCTGAACTTCCAGATCATCTTGTATGAAAAGATTAAGAGATTTATGGGAAAGAGCTCAAACACCTCAAAAGAGAAAATTAAAAACCATTACAAAGTTTCCTTCGGCTGATGTCGCCACCGCGATCGAACTCTCATTAAAGATTTGGGAATTGTTTTACATCGGATGCTCTTCCTGACGCAATTTGGGCTCGAACCCGCAGCCTCAGGATTACAAGAGCACAGCACGGACCACTGAGCCACCGTGGCTAAACTCTAGTCAGGAGGAGAGTAAATTATACAAAGTTGTAGAGAATCTAAGAAAAGCTACAAACTTCAAGAAGTTAACAGAGTCATTAACGCTAAAAGAAGCAGAACATTAGCTAAAAGATCAAAAACAGCAGCACACTAGCTAAAAAGGAGCAGTTCACAAGCTAAAAACTAAAATAGAACACTAAAACACTAAATAGTAAATTTAACAAATGGCTACCCAAGCTAAGAATATCAAAAGACTAGCTGAAAGCTAAATGTAGCAAACTGCTGGCTAAAATTAACAACACACTGGCTAAAAGTAGCAGAATGGTAGCTAAAAGCAAAGGGCTAGCTAAAAGCAGCAAATAAACTAACAATAGCTAAATGTGAGCTAAAAGTATCAAAAGGCTAACTTGAAGCTAAAAGTATCAAAAAGCTGCTAAAATTAACAAAACACTGCTAAAAGTTGCAGAATGGTAGCTACAAACTAAAAGCAAAAGGCCTCCTTAAAGCAGCAAAAAGCAAACATTAGTTAAATGTGAGCTAAAAGTATCAAAAGGCTCATTTGAAGCTAAAAGTACCAAAAGGCTGACTAAAATTACAAAACACTGGCTAAATGTAGCAGAATTGTA
Source organism: Garcialebias charrua (assembly GCA_038048925.1). Classification (NCBI taxonomy): domain Eukaryota; kingdom Metazoa; phylum Chordata; class Actinopteri; order Cyprinodontiformes; family Rivulidae; genus Garcialebias; species Garcialebias charrua. The sequence goes on along the minus strand of JBBPBX010011970.1, from coordinate 11,612 downwards.
GCTACGAACTAAAAGCAAAAGGCTAGTTAAAAGTTTCATCTTTAAAAAAGCCTTAAAGCTAACTAAAGCAAAATGGGAGCTAAAGGTATCAAAAGGCTAACTTGAAGCTAAATGTAGCAAAAGCTGGCCAAAAGTAACAAAACACTGGCTAAAAGTAGCCGAACAGAGGCTAAAAGTAGCACGAGAAAACAAAACATTGAGTGTGTTGAAGCAGATTTCACAGAGAACGATGTTTCTGAAGGAACTGGAGAGATCTCGTAATTCCACAGAGAAAATATTTGTAACTAAAGTTAAATAAAAAGTTACAGCAGCATCTCCTGAACGAGCCGAACGTTCTGACGCACAAACGGCTAAACTAGCTCCTCAGAAGAAGTTCAGCTGTAAAAACGGACAAATCAAACGGGAAAACCCCAGAACGCTGACTCGGCACAACTAAAAGTAGTTTCTTCCACAAAGTCTGCAGAAAAGACGATTCTTTAGCCTCGCGGGGGCTAACACCCGGCCTTCAGCTCAAACCGGACTTTCGTAGTCCTCTTACAAGGACCCGCTGAAAACCCGACTCAGGAGGTCCGGCACCAGACCAGATCCAGCCTCTGGAAAAACTCTGGAATAAACGGGTTTTACCTTCTGGTCAACAGAAAACCTCGTTTCAGCTCTTTGATGCACTTTTGGTTTTACTTGTATGTGTGTTAGCAAAACATCTCATGCACTACAGGGCAACTAATCAGGTTAACTGGCAACAAGCCGGGCTTGGAGTAAAGATGGGCCGAGGTTCACCGAAGAATTTCAGAATAAAGTTCCTCTGCAGATTTTGAAACTCCGTCTGATTTGAAGGATTCGTGGAGACCGTTGAGCTCTGAGCTGAAAACCAGGTCTGGAACACCGCCACAGTTCATCCACACATTAAAGCTCTATCAGGCAAACGAGAACGCCAGAGCCCAGTCAGAATCTGGACCAGAACTCATTTGAAGTGGACCGAGGTGCAGAACTGGGGTCAGGTGGACCAGACGTGGGACCACTGCGCCTGTTGTCAGCACAGTTCTAAAGCTGGCCTCTCTCATGGTATGGGGGTGCATCAGCGCCTCTGGCATCTTACACATCTGGAAAGGCTTCAAGGCAGAAAAGTATCTACAGGTTCTAGATCAGGGGTCTGCAACCTTTACCATCAAAAGAGCCATTTCTGCCCTTTTGTTCACTAAATTAAACACGAGCCACAACACCTGCTGCAACTGGGATTTTCAACTGGTGGCCCACGGACCAGTTTACGTTTGTTGGAGGGCGTTTTTCTGGGTGATTTTATCAAACTAAAAATATCTAATGACTTTTAACATTTATTGATATTTTTACATTCCAAGACAAAATAAAAGTCAAAATTCACGTAAAGAAGGAAAAAATATATAGTTTTTGCCCAGTTCCTAAAAAACTAAAACAATAAACTATGCATTCTTGTGTGATTTTTTTGTAAAAAAATTGTGCAGCCTATACTTTGAAGAAATGAAGCAAAAAGTGAAAGTGAGTGTGTTTTACCCCATGTAATGTTTCTAGTACAGTATTTTCTGATGTATAGGTCGCATTGTCCAATTATCACCAATAGATTGGAAAAATCCCTAGATAGGTCGCACCTACGTTTAGCTCTGCTGCAAATGTCTGCCACAGGAGCGCACAGCAAGGCTTTTAAGAAGATTAACACTTAAAAACAATTATTTGTTTGATAAAAATTATAGCAAATATATGTCTGAGCTGAACTTTTCTTTAATAAATGAACGTAATTGTGAAATGAGCTGGATTTAAAAATTTGTTTCACTGAAAGTGATAAGCCATATTATAGGTCGCAGGCCTTGAAAAAAACCATAAAAAGGTGCGACCTATACACCGGAAAATACGGTAGTGTATTAGCTAAATGAATTACTGGAAAACAGCTAAAATTAGCCCTTTTAGTTGTTCTAACGACTAATAAAATTAACTTTTATGTCAGTTTTGGTCAGAGCTTGAAAGAGCCACATGTGGCTCCAGAGCCGCAGGTTGCAGACCCCTGGTCTAGAACATCTGGTGCAGTCCAGCAGACTGTAGAACAACTTCCCTCCAGATGTTCTCAGGACGTTTAGAGGATGAGGACTCCAGATGTGCTGAACCTCTGCCCATCTTTACTTAGGAGTTGACACCCAGTCTCTTCCAGACTTACTTCTGCCGCTGTCCTTCATGAAGGGGACCAGGTCCCTGTGGTCCGGCTCGGCCCGGTACGGCCTGGCCTCCACGGTCACGTTCATCTCGAGCTTCAGGTTCATGTAGATGCCCTCGGACAGGAAGTAGTACGGCCGGTCGTCCTGGCGCAGGTCGTAGAACACCACCACCACGCGGGACGTCCAGTTGAAGTGCGCGTGCAGCGCGTGGGCGAAGTCCCCCATCTTGGTGGTGGTGGGCCCGCTGCGCACGATGGTGCGGTACTCGTCCCCGCGCACGTCGAAGCCGTACGCGGGGCCCCCCGCGGTCACGAGCGGCAGCTTCCAGTGGGACGCGAAGCGCGCCACCGAGGCCAGCGGGTACACGCACCCGGGCCCGAAGAACACGTCCGGGCGCGCGTACAGCTTGGCGTCCACGGCCAGCACCTGCGCGCGGCTCTCCGCGCACGAGCCCGCCGCCGGGTCCTCCGTGCTGTAGTTGAGCACGCGCACGGTGCGCCCCAGCAGCAGCCGGTGCTTCACGTGCAGGTCCTCGCGCGCCATGAGGAGGGCCGGGAGCACGCGCGGAAGAGCCCACGGGTACACGTGGTGGTTGTCCGGGAGCATCACGGCCACGGTGATGTCGCACGCGCAGCCGCGGAGCAGGCAGCAGGAGAGCGAGGCCAGCAGGACGCCGCGCAGGACGCCGCGCAGGACGCGCGTCATGTCCGCGTCCAGCAGCAGCAAGTGGAGACCTCTGCTTCAGAACCGGGTCTGCTTCAGAACCGGGTCTGCTTCAGAACCGGGTCCGCTTCAGAACCAGGTCTGCTTCAGAACCGGGTCTGCTTCAGAACCCCCTCAGAGGCGGTGAACGCGTCATCCTGTCCGTGCGCTCCGTGCGTAAAATCCACCTGGAACGACTTGATCCAGCAGCTCCAGCGCGCGTCCTGCTCCAACTGATCCACGCACAGGACTGCAGCCTGGTGATCCACAGCTCGGCCCACGCACGTCACACGCTGCAAAAAATTAAAACACGCGCACACTGTCCTTCCAGAACCCGAGTCCAAAACTTTTCCCAGCAGCAACCTTTACTGGTTTTATCCAGCAGACTCTTCTGAGCCAAACTCTCTCACTTTTATTTTAATTTAAACAAGATGTTTGTTTTTAATCAGAGGAAATAATAATTTCTGGAAGTTCATGTTGATGAAAAATAAAATTAAAACCGCGTGAATAAAAACCGTGACATTTTTTGTAGCGTGCGTTTTAAAAACTCCCTAAAAACTAAAACAGACAAGAGTCTCCCCCTGCTGGCCGTGTTGTGCACGGCAACCTTTACTAAAGTAAGGTACTGTAACTATTCATTCATTCATTCATTCATTCATTCATTCAACCTTTATTTATACAGGCTAGCCTCGTTGAGTCACGGGGACTATGAAATATGAAACTATGAAATAAAAACCATTAAATATTTAAAAAAAAATTAAGTATTCATTTCAAATAAATAAAACACAAGAAAATTATTTACAAAACCACAAAAAAAACAATACATGAAATGAAAGGAGGCAGAAGAAGATAAAAATCTTATTATGTCTGCCCCTTCTTCAAACAAAATTAATTCAAACAATCAATTCAAACAGCAATCACATATAAAAAATAAGATAATAAATGACTTCTCACACAATACCATATATAGTAATTTGGATATAAACCAATTTATGAATATTTGTTCAGACATTTTGTTTTAATCATTTTATTTTATTATTGACTTTGCAGTTTTAGTATCAGTTTCCAAACCACAGTCTTATTCCCTGTACTAAAGTAGACCTACCGGTACTCTTTAAACTGGTTCTGTGTTGTGGCATAACAAAAAGATCTGTTCCCTTGAGATTGTAATTACTAGTCCTTTTACAAAAAGCGTTTGGATATTTGAGGGTAATGTGAAATTCTGAGCTTTGTATAATAATAAAATAATATTATAGTCAACCAAATCATAAAACTTCAGCAACTTCAATTTGCAAAACAAAACATTTGATGGATGGCAGTAATGAGTTCTTGTAATTATTCTTATAGCTCTTTTTTGTAAAGTAAAAATAGGCTTAGTTATAGTTTTGCCCGCTGTACCCCAAACATCTATAGCCTACAGTAAATTAAGTGCAGGAGTATAATTGTATTATATAACAAATACTGTACATTGCTTTATCATTTAATAGATCTCTAACTCTATACAGCACTGCAATAGACCTAGATATTTTAGTTCTTACAAAATGTATGTGTTGTTTCCATGACAACCTATCATCAATAATTACACCCAAAAACTTCACCTCCCTTACGGCTACATATCTCAGAACCATCAATCTTAAAAGGAACATCAACAGACATATTTTTCTTACTAAATAGCATATAATTGGTTTTATCTAGATTTAACGATAACATATTTAACTTAAACCAATATTGTATTTTTACAAACTCAAGATTTATCAACTCAATCATTTGTTCCAAGTCTTTACCCGAACAAAAGAAAGTAGTGTCATCAGCAAAAATAATTAATAAAACTATAGTTCAATCAGACTTAATCAATCAAACTTTATTTATAGAGCTCTTTCCAGCAGCCAAAAGGTGCACAAAGTGCTGAACAATACAGAAACAAAAACAATTAAGAATTTAAAGGGATTGTGACATGATTTTTTTTACCATTCATAAAATTGCTCAATATATATATATTTTATCATTTAAATATGTTTGTTTTTGCAAACAAAATGATAAATCACTTTAATTTTGCTTTAAAAGTGATTTTGAACTTCAAGCCGTGTTTAATCATGGGAAATCCCATTACACGCGAACGCACCATCTGTGATGTCACACCGGGCAGAGCTCTGGGCTTGTCACAGTGCGCAGGTATGAGCAGCTCGACATGAAGGAAGTCTGATACAGCATCAGACCTAAATTAGATCCTGTTGTTTCTTGTTCCATCACCCAAACTATTTTCTGCTTCCCAAAATGAAGACAAATAGCTCAAATCTTCACATAGATTGCTAAATTCGTCCAGTTTTAAATTGTCCGCTATTAAAGACACCACAGCCCTCTGCCCAGTGTGACATCACATATGGTGCGTTCGAGTGTAATCGGATTTCCCATGATTAAACATGGCTTGAAGTTCAAAATCACTTTTAAAGCAAAATTAAAGTGATTTATCATTTTGTTTGCAAAAACAAACATATTTAAATGATAAAATATATGTATTTGGAGCAATTTTATGAATAGTAAAAAAATCATGTCACAATCCCTTTAAAAAACAGCCAGTTGAAACTAACAGACAAGAGTCTCCCCCTGCTGGCCGTGTTCTGTACTGCAGCCTTTACTAAAGCAAGGTAACTTTATGAAATAAAAACTATTAAATATTAATAAAACTATAGTTCAATCAAACTTAATCAATCAAACTTTATTTATAGAGCTCTTTCCAGCAGCCAAAAGGTGCACAAAGTGCTGAACAATACAGAAATAAAAACAATTAAGTTAAAAAAACAGCCAGTTGAAACTAACAGACAAGAGTCTCCCCCTGCTGGCCGTTTTGTGTACTGCAGCCTTTACTAAAGCAAGGTAAGTTAACTTTATGAAATAAAAACTATTAAATATTAATAAAACTATAGTTCAATCAAACTTAATCAATCAAAATGTATTTATAGAGTCCTTTCCAGCAGCCAAAAGGTGCACAAAGTGCAGAAATAAAAACAATTAAGAATTTAAAAAACAGCCAGTTAAAAATTAAAAACAATTAAAGCATAACAAGATTGGCAAAGAACTACTGTACTAGGTATTAAAAGCCTGCCTGAATAAAAAGGTTTTAAGATTAGATTTAAAAAGCTCCATATCAGTGATGGAGCGCAAGTCCAGAGGTAGCTGGTTCCAGAGTTTTGGTGCAACAACTATACAATGTTGGCCATTTTAGTTAGTTTCTGTTGCTATTTGTATCTATATTTTTATTTTATGTTTTCCCGTCTGCTGTGCTTGTTTGTTTCTATTGTACAGCACTTTGGTTGGCCTCGTTGCTGTTTTAAGTGCTCTATAAATAAATTGGTATGGTAACAACCGAAAAGGCCTCGTTTTGAGTAAAGAGAGAACATGGAAAGAACCTTAAACACAAATCTGCACACGCCTGATCATAAATGTAACCTTTGGCTTCCAGAGGAGAAATCTGTTATAATACTCACCAGTAAAATGAAACTCTTAAAAAACATCTAGTTTTAACCTCCATTTTTTTTTTTGTTATATCTATTTTTATGTTTTAGTGGCATCTTGTCCAAAATAAAATAAAAACAAACTCGTTGTTTCAGATAAACTAGTTTATTTCCTCTAAACCATTCAGCTCACGTCTCTTTAAACAACGGTTCTCCTTTAATGCAGCACTGACATTTATAAAACCACGATTATCTTTTTATACATTCAACATTCGTTCTTTAAAACAACCTGAACCTGATGATCATAAAACTAATTATTCCAGTTAATGTATTCTTAGTCAGCATAAATGATTTCAATGTGTTGGTCCTCTTCAGTCCTTCAGCCAGGTGAGCAGCTCAGGTGTGTAGTAGGTGATGATGATGTCAGCGCCTGGTTAAAAACACAAAAAAACGGATCATAATCACAGCGAGCGATCTGAAACTGAATAAAATCAAACTGGGTCATTAACGGGTTCCGACTTTTAGAAAGTTTAAATTTATTATTCATCGTGTTTGGAGTCAAGGTGAGACGATAAGACCTAAAAACACTGAACCAACTGTCGAGCACGGTGGTGGAAGCATCGTGCTCTGGTACTGAAGTAAAAGTTGGAGGAGGAGGAGCACCTCCAGGTTCTCCAACCACGCCACAAACCAACAACTAGGACGGTGACACCAAACACCAGAACAGCTTTCTGAACGACCTTCCCAAAGACCCGACCTTGAGCTGAATGATTGTTGGGTGTGAAACCAGCAAACCAACCAGTTCTGCCGAGAAGAAGAAGATGGTTCAGACATCAGCCAGGAGCTCGACGATGGAGACTAAAGGCCTCTGGTCCAACTGGCCAAAAGAACTTTAAATATTAACGAGGGATTAAATCCAGAATAATTTGTGGATACAACTCTTGTTTTTTAGCTGTTTGAAGGTGTCACGATAACCAATTCTACTGGGCGATTAATCGTCTCAGAAATTATTGCGATAAATTATATATATATTTTTTAATTTGACAATAATTTGTAATTACTGTCAAATTTAAGAAGAAATGTTGGTTAATGTTTGGGTGTAGTACCTTTTTTTGACCACTGATGGCAGTATAAGACTGTTTGAACTGAAGGATGGATAGTGAGGGAGCGAGCAGCGTGTCTCTTTAAGAAAAATGGGAGGGAGGCCCCTTGACATGACATGAACTGTCTCGCTAGAAAATTAAGTCTGGTCCTCTGGACATTCAAAACAAAACGTTTCGTCTTTCCTCCGAAAGACTTCCTCAGTCAGTTTCAGATGAAAGACGAAACGTCTCTACAACGTTTTTGTTTTGTGAACGTCCAGAGGACCAGACTTTTTTTTTTCTTCTGCCTGGATTATTGAGCATGCATCAGGATGGGCCGTCTCTCTTTCCTGTTTTTCAGTTCACGCTCGGTGTGGTTTGAGCTCTTTAGCATTTTTCACACAAAGCTTCTCTAATTAAAAAAAAATCAGTAAACAAGTTCTCAGCTTCTTTTTGCAGAAGAAAAACAACTTTTTACACAAAGGCACGAGTTTTAACTGTGAATTTTGGAGCTTCAACAAGACGGAGGTTTTTTTCCCCTGAGGTCGGCTTGTTAGCTTAGCTCGTAGCTTAGCTTCTCAGTATAGCTGCTTGTAACGATCCAAAAACGCGATTTTGGACGATTAAAACAGATTTTAAAGAGAAAGGGAGGAGTCAGTGAAGAACACCGGAGTTGAGCCTTTTATCATAAAGAGAGATGAGAAGAAACGATAAAGCTGATAAATGAAAATGAGGTCGATAATTATAATTTATCATGCGATTAATCGATTTATTGTTTATCGTGACAGGCCTACGTGTACCTTGTAGAACTGTTCCACCCTGGACAAAAGAACCGTTCAAACATTAAACTTCTGTGCAGACGACTCCTCGGTGTGAACGATGACTCCTTCTGACGGATCAATCGTTTGATCAAACGACATCGTTTACGGTTCACCTGCTGGTTTTATGCGTCCCGCGTGTTCATTCGCCCCTCGCTCGTCCCGGCTCACCTGCCCTGCGGAAAGCGGTCATGGCTTCCATCACGGCGGCCCGCAGCTCGAACGCCCCGGCCTTCGCTCCGTGCCACATCATGGCGAACTCCCCCGACACGTTGTACACGGCCAGCGGGTGGTGGGGGAACTGCGGAGAGGAGAACAAGGATCTGCACTGGGCTCTTTCAGTCCAGGACTCCTCCAGAACCCCCGCTGACCTTGTCTTTGACCTCCCTGACGATGTCCAGGTACGGCAGGCCGGGCTTCACCATCAGCATGTCGGCTCCTTCTCTCACGTCTCGCTCCTGCAGCACCGAACAACAACAGCAACTGTCACCTGGCGGCGCTTCAACGACACGCACGAACACAAAGCAACTCACCACAGCTCGGAGGGCGAGTCCTCTCGCTCCGGGGGGCAGCTGGTAGCAGCGCCGGTCTCCGAACGCAGGCTTAGACTGAGCAGCGTCTCTGCACGCAGACACAACAGGAAGTCAGAGACATCGCGCTCGCCCGACACCGGAGCCTCAGGCGTTTACGTACCTGAAGGGACCGTAGTAACACGAGGCGAACTTGGCGCTGTAGCTCAGCACCGAAACCTGCAGGTCAAAAACAACCTCATGGTGTAATCCAAGGTTTAAAATTCAACCGTCTGGTTCCATTCATACGGTGGCCCTAAGGTGTAAATGAACTACATAAAAAAAAAAACGGAATTACATTTGGAAAAACAAAACAAAAACAACAAAAACAATACAACATTTGAAAAAACGGAATTACATTAAGCCAAAGCGGAAGTGGTCCGTTTTTTCAAAATGTCATTCTGTTTTTTCAAATGTAATTCTGTTTTTCCCAAATGTAATTCTGTTTTTCCCAAATGTAATTCCGTTTTTCCCAAATGTAATTCCGTTTTTCCCAAATGTAATTCCGTTTTCTCCAAATGTCATTCTGGTTTTTTTTTTCTTCAAATGTCATTCTGTTTTCCCAAATGTCATTCCATCCATCCATCCATCCATTTTCTTCCGCTTATCCGGGGTCGGGTCGCGGGGGTAGCAGCCTAAGTAGGGAGGCCCAGACTTCCCTCTCCCCAGCCACTTGGAGCAGCTCCTCTGGGGGAATCCCAAGGCGTTCCCAGGCCAGCCGAGAAACATAGTCCCTCCAGCGCGTCCTGGGTCTTCCTCTGGGTCTCCTCCCGGTGGGACATGCCCGGAACACCTCACCAGGGAGGCGTCCAGGAGGCATCCTAACCAGATGCCCGAGCCACCTCAACTGGCTCCTCTCGATGTGGAGAAGCAGCGGCTCTACTCCGAGTCCCTCCCGGATGACTGAGCTTCTCACCCTATCTCTAAGGGAGAGTCCAGCCACCCTGCGGAGAAAACTCATTTCAGCCGCTTGTATCCGAGATCTTGTTCTTTCGGTCATAACCCAAAGCTCATGACCATAGATGAGGGTGGGAACGTAGATCGATCGGTAAATTGAGAGCTTTGCCTTTTGACTCAGCTCTCTCTTCACCACGACAGACCGGTACAGCGCCCGCTTCACTGCGGACGCTGCACCTATCCGCCTATCGATCTCACGCTCCAGTTTTCCCTCATTCGTGAACAAGATCCCGAGATACTTAAACTCCTCCACTTGGGTCAGGACCTCCTCCCCGACCCGGAGAGGGCACGCTACCCTTTTCCGGCTCAAGACCATGGCCTCGGATTTGGAGGAACTGATCCTCATCCCGGCCGCATCACATTCAGCTGCAAACCGCTCCAGCGAAAGCTGTAGATCACGAGCTGATGAAGCCAATAGGACCACATCATCTGCAAAAAACAGAGAAGCGATTCTAAGGCCACCAAAACGGATCCTCTCAACACCTTGGCTGCGCCTAGAAATTCTGTCCATAAAAGTTATAAACAGAATCGGTGACAAAGGGCAACCTTGGCGGAGTCCAACTCTCACCGGAAACGAGCCTGACTTACTGCCGGCAATGCGGACCAAGCTCTGACACCGGTCGTACAGGGACCTAACAGCCCATATCAATGGGCCTGGTACCCCATACTCCCGGAGTACCCCCACAGAACCCCCCGAGGGACGCGGTCGAATGCCTTTTCCAAGTCCACAAAGCACATGTAAACTGGTTGGGCAAACTCCCACGCACCCTCCAGGACCCTGCTGAGGGTGTAGAGCTGGTCTAGTGTTCCACGACCAGGACGAAAACCACACTGCTCCTCCTGAATCCGAGGTTCGACTATCCGACGGACCCTCCTCTCCAGAACCCCTGAATAGACCTTACCAGGGAGGCTTAAGAGTGTGATCCCCCTATAGTTGGAACACACCCTACGGTCCCCCTTTTTGAATAGGGGAACCACCACCCCAGTCTGCCAATCCAAGGGAACTGCCCCCGATGTCCACGCGATATTGCAGAGTCGCGTAAGCCAACACAACCCCACAACATCCAGAGCCCTAAGGAACTCAGGACGAATCTCATCCACCCCCGGAGCCTTGCCACCGCGGAGCTTTTTAACCACCTCGGCGACCTCAGCACCAGAGATTGGAGAGCCCGACCCAAAGTCCCCAGGCTCCGCTTCCTCAGTGGAAGACGTGCCAGTAGGATTGAGGAGGTCTTCGAAGTATTCCGCCCACCGACTCACAACATCCCGAGTTGAGGTCAACAGCACGCCATCCCCACCATAAATGGTGTTGGTCGCGTACCGCTTTCCCCCCCTGAGACGCCGGATGGTGGACCAGAATCGCCTCGAAGCCGTACGGAAGTCATTCTCCATGGCCTCTCCGAACTCCTCCCACGCCCGAGTTTTTGCCTCAGCAACCACCCGAGCCGCATGCCGCTTGGACTGCCGGTACCTATCTGCTGCTTCCGGGGTCCCACAGGCCAAAAAGGCCCAATAGGACTCCTTCTTCAGCTTGACAGCATCCCTCACCGCCGGTGTCCACCACCGGGTTCGAGGGTTGCCACCACGACAGGCACCAACAACCTTGCGGCCACAACTCCGATAAGCTGCCTCGACAATAGAGGCGCGAAACATGGTCCACTCGGGCTCAATGTCCCCCGCCTCCCTCGGAACGTGTTCAAAGCTCTCCCGGAGGTGGGAGTTAAAGCTCCGTCTTACGGGAGACTCTGCCAGACGTTCCCAGCAGACCCTCACAATACGTTTGGGTCTGCCAGGTCTGACCGGCATCCTCCCCCACCATCGGAGCCAACTCACCACCAGGTAGTGGTCAGTG
>JBBPBX010011969.1:27330-38313 GCA_038048925.1 Garcialebias charrua | reverse complement strand
AGGGTGCGTGGGAGTTTGCCCAACCAGTTTACATGTGCTTTGTGGACTTGGAAAAGGCATTCGACCGCGTCCCTCGGGGGGTTCTGTGGGGGGTACTCCGGGAGTATGGGGTACCAGGCCCATTGATATGGGCTGTTAGGTCCCTGTACGACCGGTGTCAGAGCTTGGTCCGCATTGCCGGCAGTAAGTCAGGCTCGTTTCCAGTGAGAGTTGGACTCCGCCAAGGTTGCCCTTTGTCACCGATTCTGTTCATAACTTTTATGGACAGAATTTCTAGGTGCAGCCAAGGTGTTGAGAGGATCCGTTTTGGTGGCCTTAGAATCGCTTCTCTGTTTTTTGCAGATGATATGGTCCTATTGGCTTCATCAGATCGTGATCTACAGCTTTCGCTGGAGCGGTTTGCAGCCGAGTGTGATGCGGCCGGGATGAGGATCAGTTCCTCCAAATCCGAGGCCATGGTCTTGAGCCGGAAAAGGGTAGCATGCCCTCTCCGGGTCGGGGAGGAGGTCCTGCCCCAAGTGGAGGAGTTTAAGTATCTCGGGGTCTTGTTCACGAATGAGGGAAAACTGGAGCGTGAGATCGATAGGCGGATAGGTGCAGCGTCCGCAGTGAAGCGGGCGCTGTACCGGTCTGTCGTGGTGAAGAGAGAGCTGAGTCGAAAAGGCAAAGCTCTCAATTTACCGATCGATCTACGTTCCCACCCTCATCTATGGTCATGAGCTTTGGGTTGTGACCGAAAGAACGAGATCTCGGATACAAGCGGCTGAAATGAGTTTTCTCCGCAGGGTGTCTGGACTCTCCCTTAGAGATAGGGTGAGAAGCTCAGTCATCCGGGAGGGACTCGGAGTAGAGCCGCTGCTTCTCCACATCGAGAGGAGCCAGTTGAGGTGGCTCGGGCATCTGGTTAGGATGCCTCCTGGACGCCTCCCTGGTGAGGTGTTCCGGGCATGTCCCACCGGGAGGAGACCCAGAGGAAGACCCAGGACACGCTGGAGGGACTATGTTTCTCGGCTGGCCTGGGAACGCCTTGGGATTCCCCCAGAGGAGCTGCTCCAAGTGGCTGGGGAGAGGGAAGTCTGGGCCTCCCTACTTAGGCTGCTACCCCCGCGACCCGACCCCGGATAAGCGGAAGAAAATGGATGGATGGATGGATAAATGACTGAATAAAATTAATTTTGACCTGATATTTTTAACCGTGTCTGTCTAAATGACCGACAACGAAAAAGTCTAGCGCGACCTCTCGTAGGCTATACATATACATGTACATATACGTATGTGTATACGTATATGTATACGTATACACATACGTATACACATACATATATGTATACGTATACACACTTGTATACATATACACATACGTGTACGTATACACATTCGTATATGTATACACATACGTATACACATACGTATACGTATAGACATACGTATACACATACGTATGCGTATAGACATACGTATACACATACATATACGTATAGACATACGTATACACATACGTACTGTATACACATATGTATACGTATATATACATGTATACATATACACATACATATACAGTACACATACGTGTATGTATATGTATACTTATATGGATACATATACATAGTGTATATGTATACGAATACACATACGTATACGAATACACATACGTATATGAATATGGATACACATACGTATACAAATACACATACGTATACATATACACATACGTGTATGTATACGTATAAACATATGTGTATGTATACATATACACATACGTGTATGTATACGTATACACATACGTGTATGTATATGTATACACATACACATACATATGTGTATACGTGTATACGTATACATATATGTATATGTATATACGTGTATATATGTGTATGTATATGTATACACATACGTATAAGTATGCGTTTGTGTACGTATACATGTATGTGCATACCTATACGTATACATAGAACGTATGTGTATACCTATACGTATACATATACGTATGTGTATACATATACATATACATATATGTATACGTATACATATATGTACACAGTGATCCCACACCTATGCTGGTGTTACATTCCAGAGACTCCCATAGTAGTAGAAAATCTGCCAAGTAGCGGCGTTATAATTATTGTATTATTTATTATTGTTTATTATCATGTAGTGTTATTTATTATTGTTTAGATTATTATTTATTATTGTTTACATTATTATTATATAGTCGTCTGAGCTGCGTGCTGTTTGTCCCGACAGTTTTCGAGCGCGCTGGGGGTGTCAGCGTGAGGGAAGAGGCAGCGTGAGCACTGCCTTTAGCTTTTTAGCTAGTGCGCCTGCATTATGCACAGCTAGCTTAGCGCTACGTTAGTGCCAATTGTTTGGGGGAGATGTCGGTTCGACGCGCAATTTGGTTCCCTTGTATAATGGTAGGGTCAACACTGTACCAGTATATATATTTAAGACTTTATAAACCCTTCCCATGCTCTTTATTAACCTTTCCCACTCTCTTATGAACAATTCATGTGCTTTTAAACACTTTTCCGATCGAGATGAAGATGACGACGACATGAATGCAAAGTAGTGCACATCACGTCGTACAGTACAAACAGTTTATGTACATATATGTACAGGTAGTCCTCGGGTTACGACGGTCTCGAGTTACGACGTTTCGTGGTTACGTCATGCATCTAATAAAAAACAAAAAACAAAACAAAAATAAAAAGATTTTGAAAAGCCAAGTTCCGGTTGTACTTCCTGTTTGAGACGGTAGAAGCAGTAGCTTGACGGACGGGTGGATGGTGTCACCAGACGGCAGAAACAGCGGAGCTGGACCGGAGGAGCAACGAGCTAACATGCTAACAGACGGAGGAAGGCTTCACCAGCTCCCAGTAAGAAATTAACTCTTTCTTTCCTTCATTATGGCTCCAAATGCATGTGTTTTTTATAATCATGTAGGGTACTGTGTTAGGATAGGCTAAGTGCTTGGTAAAATACAGTATTGTACGTACAGTACATAAGGTGCAGTTTGTACGTATTTTCCGACTTACGATGAAATTCGCTTTACGACGTCACGTAGGAACGGATCTCCGTCGTAAGTCTGGGACTACCTGTATCTGTAAACCAGTTTTATATTGCTTTAAAGTATTGTTTCCTCAAATGATTTGAAGTGGCTCAAGATTAATCTAAGTTGTCAGAGGCCACCACTGGCCACCCCCTGGCTCCGTCATTGCACCTGGTGGAGTATAAAACTGCTCCCTTGACTCATCAGGAACTGTCACTCGCTGCTTCAATGAAGAAAGCTTTATTTTTTTTAAATGACTGCAGTTCTTCTCCACAACGTAACTATCCACAGATATCCACATCAGGGGTGGTAGTCACTGAGAGTCATCCCAAACACATACTGAGCGCTGACAGAACGTGCGTCCATTCAAGAAACGCTACTTTTGTGTTTTTATTTACTTTCACTGGCTGAAACTTGTGAGGAACACTTAGAGGATTTCTAACTTTTAACTTGACTCTTTTCTTCATCGTCTTGGGCTCGACGGCAGTTTAACGTAAACATCACGCCTCCAGACGACGCTCTTCCTCTGACGGCGTCTCTCCAGTTCAACTCAGGAACAAACATTTAGTTTGATACGGGAGGAGAAAGTCTATTTAAGCAGCGCGCTCGGCTCTGCTGTCACTTTCCATCCCCTGAACGTAAAGATGCTTCCACCATCTGTTGGCAGGGCGACCGTGTCCAAAGGACCGCAGTGTTTCTGAGCCTCCGACGGGCCAACAAGCAGAACGTGTGAAGCGCCGAGCCGAAGTGTTGGAGGCTCGAAAACAGGCTACGTGTGACTTACACCACCGAAAGCACGAGTTCACCGGAGATTCAGCCAGAACAAACAAGAAGCACCTTTAATGTTTAAATAAAGACACACCACGTCTTTCAGCTTCTTTGATTCATTTCAACATGAAGTTTCAGAACCGGCTCTTAACGACGGGGACACAAAAGAGGACGATCTGATCTCAGCGGTCCAACTCCAGACAAGTTAAGAGACGCTGTGTCCACCAGACCCCACAGTTGGATGTGTCCCCCCTGTCCCTCCCTCTGTTTCATACTGTCCCCAGCTGTGGACATGTTTGTCCTGCAGCTGCCCTGATGTCTCTTCAAACACTTCAGCTGAATTACATTAAAACCCCTGTCTGTCTGTCTATTCATCCTGTCTGTTAGACCGATGGACAATCAGACAGGAGACAGAGACAGACAAACTATAGAATAACAGAAACAGGAAGTATTTTTTAGTTTAAAACAAATTAACTATTATTATTATTATTATTCCTCCTTAAATACTAATTTATTTTCCCCTAAAGTTTGAAATGAACAATATTTTTTAATGAATTGTTGAAGAAAGAAGGAAAATGCCCTGTAGTTGTCCACAGACTCAAACGCAGAGACAGAACGAGACGTTTCAGACAAAGACGTTTGTCTCGTGTGGACAAATCGCCTCGTGTCGTCTGTTTCTGGGCCGAGACGTTTGTTCTGATTAGAAAAGCAGCTCGATGTTAATTACACACATCAGCGTAGTTGCAGGTTTGCAAGAAAAGTTGTGCAATTTAGAGATTTGCCGGATGCAGCAATTAAATCATTAAATCAGCAACAGCAGCGATGGGAACGGCTGCAGCTATAATTAAGAAGACCTTAGCATATTTTACTAAATTAAGCAGCGAGACGGACGCTATGTTTACCACGCCGTCCTGACTGGCGTCTCTCCCACACGCGTAGTGCAGGTTTCCTTTTTCCTCCATCTTCTTTGACATTTTTCTCTGTATGGACCAAATCTTTTTAAACAAGGTCTTTAAAAAAATAAATGTTTTTGTTGACAGGGAATCGTTTGACAACAGAAAATAAACATTTCCCATGAAATCAGCAGCTCCGAGACATATTTTTTTATTTTCTCCTTCAGCTTGAGTGAACGCTGATTTAGCAGTTTTCCTGATAAAAAAAAAGGAAATATTTCTGCAGATTTTGTGCGATTTTACACGTTTACATGTCAAAACGTTCAACTCACTAAACAACGAGTGCTATGCCGTTTGTTTGTTGTTACTTTTTAACATTTTAAACTGTTTACAATTTCCTTAAAATACAGATATCTTCAATCAAAATAATAAAAACATTGTTCTTTTATAAACCTGCTTTAGTAGACTTGCTCTATTTTTGCTTCTTATGCTGCTTTTAGCTATAGGCTACTATTTAGATACCTTTATCTTAAATGTTAAACTTTTGCTACTTTACCCTTTTGCTGCTTTGACCAACATTTTATCCTTTTAGCTATACTTTTGCTATCTTTAGCTTCTAGCTAACCTTTTGCTCATTTTATCATTTAGCACACTATTTACTATATTTTTAGGCTTAATCTTCCTTGCTTCTATAGCATTTTACTATCTTTAACTAGCATTTAGCTTACGGTATATCTAATGCTCAGTGGTGGGCACCAAACCGCCAGGGAGCGCTAAAGCGCTAATCCGCTGATAGCGGACCTAAACAATTTGTTAGCGCTATAGCGGATTGACTAACTTTTATAATTCATAAGCGGATTTGCGCTATTTTATTTAAAATGCAGTACCGCTAATAACTAATTATCTATCAGTAAAAACGAAAAAACTTATTTACGGGCTCTTAAATCAACCGGACGACTGCTCACGGACCATCCGGTCAGCGCCGGATGTGGTCCGTGAAAAAAGCGGTCCCCGCTAGAGAGAGCGTGTATAGCAGTTAGCAGCCAGTGTGTTACTCTGCAGCCTTATTGCTTGTTTTCGAAGAGTCAGACGAAGAGTTTTTAACATGGAGGGTGAACTTATGGATGTTTCTCAGCGGCCTACGCGACGCGTCAGCGCCTCATTTGCCCTGCTCAAAATGGCGGCTGGCCACAGAAGCGAGCCCACACGGACTTTACAAGAAAACACGGTAAAAACAATTATTTCTTTGCTGAGAAAAAATATATTTCTTAGCTGACTTTATAGCACAAGGGTTCGTGAGCTTAACCGTTTCACGAAATGGTCAAATCTGCTGGATTTAAAAAAGTAGTTCGCCATCAAATCTGCTGGCTACCAAGTGTTGAATTGAACTAGCGGTTTAGAATTAGCTTCCGCTAGCTTTTCTAAGACATAAGCACTTTTGAAATTGCGGACCTAAATAAATTAATAAGCGCTTTAGAAATAGCGGAACTAATTTTTGGATTAGCGGTGCCCACCACTGCTAAAGCTCTATCATTTAGCTAACCTTAAGTTTTTTTTAGCTTCTATCTAAGATTTTGCTAAGTTTAGTATTTAGCTAACTTTTGTCTATTGTAACTTTTTGATGTGTAAAACGAATCTCTTAATTTAACTTACATTTTACTACCTTTAGCTATTTTACTTGCTTTAGCACCTTCTTGCTAGCATTTGGTTACTTTTAGAATTTAGCTTTTGCTACATTACCCTTTTGATGTTTTAAGCCAAAATTTCCTACCTCTAACTAGCATTTTACTACTAGCTAGCATTTTGCCACTTTGAGTTTCTAGCTTCCATTCAGCATTCAGCTACTTTTAGCTAACCTTTTGCTATTTTAATCTTTTGGTGCATAAAGCTGACCGTTTTTCTGATTTTAGCTAGCAATTTATTACTTTTATATTTACTTTTTGCTCGCTTTAGCTTCTAGCTACCATTTAGAAACTTTTAGCATTTAGCTAACCTTTTGCTACTTTAAATATTACTTAAAAATTTGCTACTTTTAGCATATTAGTTAACCTTCAAGCAAAGCGTTTCCTCTCTCTAGTATTTTTACTACTTTTAGTTTGCTTCTTACTTTAGTTAGCTTCTAGTAGCTACCATTTAGCCTTTCTTAGCATTTAGCCAGTGTTCTGCTTCTTATCTGCTCTGTTTCAGCTTTTCGTTAAGTTTTTGTCATTTAGCATTCACACTTTGTTTATGCAAAACAAACACTTTCTCTAGTTCTGCTTTTATCAATCATTTCGTCAATTACCTAAAACAAACTAGTCAGACTTTTAATTTGAAACTAACTTTATTGAAACACAAAGTTTTCAAAATACAAATCAGCCAAAGAAGAGCTAAAACCTCAGGTAACTTTTGAAAACATTAACTTGCAATGCATTTTAACTTTGCAGAAGAATTTATTGTTTAGACAATGAAAACAAAGAAGTCGTTTTTAAACCTGGAAACAAACTTTAGGATCTTTGACTTTGAACTCTTTAACGTAAAACTGTAAATTATGTGAAACAATTTGTTGGCAAATCATATACGGGTAGTCCTCGGGTTACGACGGCCTTGAGTTACGACGTTTCATGGTTACGGCACATCTCCCATAAATTAAAAAATATATATATTTTGAAATTTTATTTTGAAAAGCCGAGTTACGCAGTTTCCGGTTTTACGTTATTAACGTAGCTGCGGATGCTACACATTACTCTCTAAAAAAACTAGTCCTCTGGACATTCAAAAAACAAATCCAAACTGTACTGTGAACGCGGATTTACGTCATAAACGAATACGGAGGATGGACCGAGCTGGACGGCGGTTTTACGACGTAAACGCAATACTGTAGAGAATATGGAGGAGGGACGGAGGAAGCTTCACCAGCATACCAGTAGGAAATTAACTCTTTTTTCCCTTCATTAATGCTCCCAAATGTACCGTATTTTTCGGAGTATAGGTCGCACCTTTTTATCATTTTTTCATGGCCTGCGACCTATACTCAGGTGCGACCTATATATGGCTTTTATAAAATAAGCTGATTTGTAATAATTTATTAACAAAAATTTAACTGAGACACACTCTTACAATAATGTCAGCTAACAAATATATATTTTTTAGGTGTTTATCCTGCTAAAATTATTCATTTATTAAAGAAAAGTTCAGCTCAGACACATATTTGCTATAATTTTTTTATCAAACAATTAATTGTTTTTAAGTGTTAACTGACATTTGCAGCAGAGCTAAACACGGTCCACATTTTGACGTAGGTGCGACCTATACTCCAGTGCAACCTATTTATGGATTTTTCCATTTTATTGGTTATAAATGGACAATGCGACCTATACTCGAGGTGCGACCTGTACTCCGAAAAATACGGTATGTGTTTTTTGATAATTATGTAGGGTACTGTGTTAGGATAGGCTAAGTGCTTGGTAAAATACAGTACAGTACTGTACGTATAAGGTGAAGTATTTACGTATGTTCCGACTTACGTCGAAATTCGGGTTACGACGCAGCGTAGGAACAGATCTCCGTCGTAAGTCAAGGACTACCTGTATTTGAAACATTGTTTATTTAATCTAATATTGCTCAGTCAGTTCATCTGGACAGTTTCTTTTATGAAGAAAGACGTTTCGCTCTCTATCCAGAGGGCTTCATCAGTCTGAGGAGTCCCAATAAACGGTTACCCCACCAAGCAATAAACTCAAGTGGACCAACCAGTTTGCTGGAGATAAGATGGATTGATGGACAAGACTGTTCAACTTTCAGACTTGGTTATGAATGAAAAATGTGACTCATTAAAATGTGAACAAATTAATTATGTTTGATTCTTTTCCATTTTGATCTTTTTAAGTTTGATAAAATAAAACATTGGAAATTCCAAACATCAACCAGAATAAAATCTCAAAAGTGCTCGAGTTACACCCTGAGATTTATGACGTTTTCAGCTCCACCAGAGGCGTAATGAAGGATGTCTGGATCCGGCTGCGGGCCTCTCAAACAGCCGAAACGTTCCCCTCCAACAGTTTAGCTTTGTGAGAGTCAATGGGCTCGAAGAGGTCGACGCTGACGATCCGGGGAAACGCACAGAGCAGCGAGGCTGTAAACCCACGGTGGATTTTTACATCTGTCTGGCCTCATTGCTATGCGTGCAGCTCTGAGGCACAGTTTTCTGCCCCCGCCGACGGGGAGAGCACGCTGGCTACGATACCACCCTGACAGATTTCTGCCCCGAACCACGAGAGAGCGGGCCTGCCAGCAACAGCTGTCCTTTAGCATCGAAAACGCTGAGCTCCCCGTTGACAAAGAGCGAACAGGAATGAGCGTCAACACCACTCTGCCCTGGAGTGCTCGCTAACATCTTGTAACTTTCCGTGCTCCAAACCACTTTGGTTGCATACTTCTGGAATAACAAAGCTGTTGCAGCACGTTTGGTATTTTTTGTGCCATCTGATGCCCGTTGCAGAATATTTATTTTATTTATTTATTCATTCATTTCAGATTTAAAGCAAGAAAGAGAAATTACAATTCACAATACAGGGAGTCCTCGACTTACGGCAATCCGGACTTACGAACGCGCTCCAAACGCTTGACCGTGCTGTGCAGAACAGTACTGTTGTACAGTAAATACTGTACAGGTATGTGTTTATAGATGAATGTGTGGTGTAATGTGTTAGCTAACAGTTTGTAAATAAAGTTCTGTGCATTTTTATGGACCAGTATGTACGTTTGTTCAGTCTCATGTCGATAAACGGGTGTGCGGCGCAGCGTTAGCATACTTTTTCGGACTTACGGCAAAAATTCGGACTTACGAATGCCACGTGTAATGAATTCTGACTTACGTCAAAATCGGGTTACGAACAGTGCGTAGGAACAGAACTCATACGTAAGTCGAGGACTCCCTGTAAAGAGAAACAAGAAAGAAAAAAATCTAAAATGAAAGGTAGCAGAAGAAAAAATGTTATCATATCTGCCCCGTTTAAAAAAACAAAACAAATCAGTTCAAATAATCAATTCAAAACAATGATCATCTATAACTAGTATAACAAAAATAGTATAACAAAATATGCTAGCACATTTCATATTACCGTATTTTCCAGAATATAGGTTGCGGCTTTTTATCATTTATGCATGCCCTGCGACCTATATTCAGGTGTGACCTATATTCCAGAAAATACGGTAACAATTTTTTTTTCAACAATTTAGTTTTAATCGTTTTTTTTAAATATAGAAATAAACTTTACTTTTTTTTTTACATCGTTTTCCAAATTATTCCACAAACTTATTCCCTGTATTGATGTAGACCGACTCTTTAAACTGGTTTTGTATGTAGACTTACCAAAATGTCTGTTCCCTTTAAATTATAACAACTTTTCCTTTTTACAAAAAGCGTTTGAATGTTTGGAGGTAGTATAGAATTCTGAGCTTTATACATTAATAAAAAGAAGAATAAAAAGAAGGGACTGAAAAGCTGCTCTTAAGCTCGAGCGGCATGTCAGCGAGGCTGCAATGCAAATGAGGTCAGAGGAGAGGAAAGCAAACAAATCTGTTAATTGAAACATCTTGCCGGTGAAGGGCCTCTGGGATTACCTGGAAGAGCTGAAGTGTCATCATCAGGTAACCGGGACACCGCAAGAGTTTAAAGTGCAGCTAATGGGGCTGTTAGCGGCCTCCTTCCACAGGCTAATGGTGACCATTTGGTTGGCTGTGGAGAGGTGACCACGTTGTCAAGGACCAGGTATTCAGAGTGACCCGAGCGGCCTGCGATGACCCAGGTGCACGTGTGCAGGTGAGTTTAACAGCAGCTTCGAACAAAAGCCACCAACAAGACGACACTAATTAAGGCAACGCGGTCAATGACATCCCAAGACCGTAGCACACCGTCCGAGTGAACTCTGAACCTTGTCGTGTAGGTCACTTTGGAGCGTTCTACAAAGCTACGCTTATTAACGACTCTCGTTCATGACCGCTGCCTCATCACTCATGGGGGTGTTGGTGGAGGAGGGGTGGAGGTCATGTACAAAATGTGAGGGCATTTTTTTTTTACATATGCATTGCAAATTGAGATTGTAGCTGTTTGCAGTTAGCCCGGTGGCGTTATTCTGATGTTAGAAACATGAAAGGCTCAACAGTCATTGCAAAAGGAGAAACGTAATAAATAAATAAAATGGAAGCAAGAACCACATCCAGCACATTATACGCTCGTCGACAAACTATTATAGGTAGTCCTCGACTTACGACGTTTCACGGTTACAACGC
>JBBPBX010011969.1:0-21871 GCA_038048925.1 Garcialebias charrua | reverse complement strand
AACATTTTGAACTTTATAAAAGTTATAAATTCTATAAAAGCAACTCTGGATTATTTGCTGATTTTGCTGATGCAGCAGTCCAAACCAACACAAACCATAATCAGCATCAACATGCAGGACATCCTAAATCCCAGCTGGAATTCCAAAAATCGCCTCTTTTCTATTTCAAGGGTAAACATTTCCAGTCGGCCGCCGCGCCGCCTGCCAGAAACGCGGCTCGTCCACAGCCATTTGCTGCAAAGTCCATTATCATCATCACTTGTGGTGATGAATTCCCTCTGATGGAGGCAGGCCCGCAGCAACCTCCACTCATAATGACATTCTGCTCTTGTTGGCAGCCACTCCCTGCAGATGGCTCACTCCCAACAGCCAGCATGTCAGACTGAGCGCTCACACAACGCCGGGCAGGTCTGGGCCTGCTACAGAGACGAGGCACAACAGGAACGGGACTTTATTTATGGGGGAACTGCAGTGTTCAGTCCAGACAGGATGTTACTTGTAACCTAATCATTTCTGACATTGTGTTATAAATACGTTTATCTGGGTTGTTTGTGCGTTTAGGCTGGTTTCACAACGCTAAATACTGAGCTGGTCGGTTAATGACTCACCCAGGATGTCGATTCAAATCACTGAATCAGGACTCATGAGTCCAAAGTCTCAGTTAACCAGGATCCTACTTATCCTCGAGGTTCAATGAGACTAACTTGTATAAATACAGGGAGTCCTCGACTTATGAACGAGTTCTGGACCTAAGGACCGTTCGTAACCCGATTTTGACGTAAGTCGGAACCTATAGCACGTGCGTTCGTAAGTCCGGATTTTCGTTCTTAAGTCGGAAAATGTATGCTAGCGCTACGCCAAACACCCATTTTTCAACACAAACGTACATACTGGTTCATAAACATGCACATAACTTTGTTTACAAATGGTTAGCTAACACACTTTCATCTAAAAACACCTAAGAACACCTACCAGTGCTGTATTTAATGTACAACTGTACTGTTCGTAAGTCCGTCCGTAAGTCATAGTTGCCGTAAGTTGAGGATTCCCTGTAAAGGTTGAATGAAGGAATCCTCTGGTAGACTGCTGCTAAGTAGGGATGGGCTAGATCCAATATAAATATAAAAACACTAAAAAACAGCTAAGCATGATGGGAAAGACAATACAGCCACTCCCCTTAACAACTAAGGAAGTGGATTTTGTTGTCTTTCCCATCATGCTTAGCAGTTTTTTAGTTTGCCAGCTTTAGGTGCATCTGGAAAACTAAAAAAACGCTAAGCATGATGGGAAAGACAACACAGCCACTCCACTTAACCACTAAGTGGATTTTGTTGTCTTTCCCAACATGCTTAGCGTTTTTTTTAGTTTTTCCAGCTGAACCATGAGTGAGAAGGACATGTGTGTGGTAGACTTGCCTCTTGTATGCTGCTACAATTTGTGAGTTTCCTGTTGTAAGGCTTAATAGTGTCTTCATTGGGTATATCTCACACAATGTTAAAATGAATAATCTCAGTACAAAAATTTCATTATACAGATTCACATATCTGAACAGTATCGGATCGGAAAAGTATCGGTATCGATCGATACCCAGTTCTTAAGTATCGTATCGGAAGTGAGAAATGTGGATCGGTGCATCCCTACTGCTAAGTCCATGCGTTGCTGGGCTCACATAAAAACGTGTGAATCCTCGGAACCACTGCAGACTCGGATGAATCGAGTCGATGATTCGAGCTCACCAGAAGAACAACAGCGTCAGATGAGTTGTACCGTCGTTAAACTAAATTCAACGTCTCTTTGTTTGTCACTTGTAACATTTCCCCATGGGCTGGACTTGACCCTCCTCGGCTGGACTTGGCACCGCTCGAGTCTTTCCATTGGGTGACCCCCCATCAACTCGGTTCTTAGAATCAACTCTGCCGAAGTTCCAAGCAGTCGAGCTGAAGATCTGTCATCGGCCGACTGCAGGACATTGATCGTCCAGAGAGAGACGTCCATCATGAGTGTCTCCTTCACAAGAATCACCCACCATTTTAAAACCCCCACAACCACAGCACTAGTTTTATTTACTTTAAAAAAATATATGTAGTATTATATTCCTTAAAATGGCAGAATTTAAACAAACGTGGTTCTACGAGGAGATGCAGACATATCTGCTTGTGCCCCAAGTTAGTCGGATAGACCAAGTGAGAGTCAGCACCAGAAACAAGTAGAATGCTCCCTCTGCCTCAGGTGGAGGAGTGTAAGTACAGGTGGTCCCCGACTTACGAGCGAGTTCCGTTCCTACGAGTCGCTCGTAAGACGAAAATTCGTATGTCGGAACACGAAAACACGTGTTGCTCGTAAGTCCGGATTTTCGCTCGTAAGTTGGAACATTTATGCTAGCGCTACTACGAACACTCGTTTTTCATCAAAAACGTTCATATTAGTTCATAAACATGGTCGGAAACGTGTTTCCAAACGGTTAGCTAACACATTTTCATCTAAAAACACAAAAAAGTGCTGTATTTTTTACAAATTTACTGCTCTTTCGCCAGCTCGTAAGTCCGGGCGCTCGTAGGTCAGAGCGCTCGTAAGTCGGGGACTACCTGTACAAGCGTACCGCCGCAGGGCATGTACGCGCAAAGCTCAAATTTTACGACCGCGTACGCAAATGCGTTGTCGCACAATAAACTGCCCGGCGCCGGACTGTTTTGTATGAGACACAAATGTATTAAATTCCCCTTCTTCATCCCTGATCTGGCCTTTTTTGTTTTTTTGCCAAAAGGCAAGTGATCTCTTCCGCCTCCGTCGACTCCATTACTGAAATGATGAGAAATGAATGAATTTGTCACGAGTGAATTAAACTCAGGTCCAGCGTGGCTGCAGGAGGTTCTACAGATTTCCTGGTGTTCTGGTCTGATGTGTGGGCTGCAGGACCAGCGCTCCCTGTTTTTTTGTGTTTTTTTTAGAACTTTTTATTAACATATAAACACAGAACACCGCTGCGGCTGCAGCTGCCAGCCCCCGTCTTTTTTTCCCCGACCTGTCAATCAATTCAGTAGGCGTGTCAGCAAATGACCAATCAGCGACCTCAATTTGTCCTGCAGGTAAACGCTCTGCCCTGCAGCTGCTCAAATGACGTCAAGAATTTGGTGCGAAAACGCGAGAATGTACACGAGAACGTGCGCTGAGGTGGGGGCTGAACTGTCTGCGTACAGCACGCGCGTACGTACGTACGGACGCAGAGCTATACTGGAGCCTTAATACAGCCGAGGTTTGGCTGTTCCCACAGCTGCTGTGTGGCTGCTGTCCGAGTTTGGCTCATTCTTTTCTTTTTGTGTTCTGCTGTGTTTGGCTAGAGTCTGAGCATGTGCACTGTTTAAGTGGTTGTGTGTTACAGGCAGTGTCTGCTATATGCATTTAGGAGAAGTAGTCCAGCTGTGGTGCTCTGTGTAGCCACAGCTGCTCGTCCCTCCTGCTAGCAGCCCGTAAACTGCTGTGAGCTCCAGCTCTGTTGTCAAAGCCTAAAACTTGTGATTCTGCTGATGTTTCAGGTAAAGGCAAGCGGCGCGGGGACAATTTGAAACTGGAGAATGAGCCACAAGAGGTGATTATCACAGGGTGCACGTGGTCAAGCTTTACGTTTGACCGTTTTCATTATAGAATTTGGTTTTCATACTTTTAGGTCTGGATAAGTATGGAAAAAAGAAAAAGCTTTTTTTATCTGTGTGTTTTTTACACAAAACTAGATTAAACAACAAATGATTTTTGTTGTTTGCCTATAAACATATTACATGTTTATTGCATATCAAAGACAATTCATTTTTATTTATTTTTTCATCGCCAATGTTTGTAGCTAGGCTGAAACATGTTTTATTTCAAGACAAAAATCAGGTTTTGCAGTAACAGAAAGTTGTTTATTCTCATCCAGCCATTATCTGTTACCCGCTTCTTCCATTTTCGGTCATGGGGGTCGCCGGTGCCCATGTCCAGCAATCACTGTGTGAGGGGCGGGGTACACCCTGGACGGGTCGCAAGTCCATCACAGGGACACAGAGACAAACAACCATTCTCTCTCATCTAGAGACAATTTAGTCACCAATCAGTCTAACATGCATGTTTTTGGTCTGTGGGAGGAAACTGGAGTACCTGGAGAAAACCCACACAGCACAACTCCACCCAGAAAGATCCCCTGGCTTGGATTTGTTCTGGCAACCTTCTCACTGAGAAGCAACAGCTCTACCAACTGCACCACCGTGCCGCCCGGCATAAGAACAGTTTGTTTTAAAAACTGTGTTGCCACATCAAAACCCAATATGGCTGCCGTCATTATAAATTAAATTTGTGAACTGGATAACTTCAAAAATAAGCAGCATGCTGACTTCTAGTTTGGTGTGTGGCTGCATCTAGGCATAGAAAAGGTTACTGTCAAAAACTGGGTTTCCAAGTCAAACTACAAGATGACCACAACCAGATCTACAGGTCCACACACCCCAGTTATCGGATGAAACTACACTTTCAAGCAATATAAAAACTAGAAAGCATAGTTTTTATATTGCTTATAAGTTTAGTTTACTCAAATGATTGAGGTGGCCAAAGATGAATCTATGGTGGCCAAGGCCACCTTTGGCCACCCCCTGGCTCCACCTCTGTTCCCTCCACTTGCCAGGACCCATTACTCTGCGCTGCCTCGGACATAAGAAAACAGTATACACACAGTGTAATATCTTGCACCAAAAACATTTAGGTTTTACTTTGTTGCTTGTTCAGTTGCAGAAAAACACTCATCTCTAAAACTACAAACATTCACTGTTCAAATTCCTTAGTGATGGGGTACATCGGCACGCTGCTTGTTCTATTTTACTGTACATGGAAACAGTTTTGTTGTTGATCATTGCCTGATAGATAACTACAAATGTTTTGCAGATTTATATTTGTTATGATGCAAAAACTAGATTTTCAACAAATAAATCTTGAAAATCTTGAATTTGAAAATAGGAACTACCGTACGTAGGAGTCCCGGTTAGGTCGTGTATATTAATGTATAAATTCTGCTGCCCGTGTTTGTGTTTCAGTCGGATGACGTGGCCTTGGATGCAGAGTTTCTAGATGTGTACAAGAACTGCAACGGAGTCATCATGATGTTTGATATCACCAAGCAGTGGTAAGACTCCTCCGATTGTCTCTGAGCTCTTCAACGTGACAGAATGCACATGCAGAAAAGGTTTCATGCGTCTGAACAGTGGTGGGCAACGCTAATTAAAAAATTAGTTCCACAATTTCTAAAACGCTTATTAATTTTTTTAGGTCCACAATTTCAAAAGCACAAATGTCTTATGAAAATTAGGGGAAGCTAATCTAATCCGCTATTTATATATTTCTATATTATATATATATATATATATATATATATATATATATATATATTATATTTATATATAGCCGGCAGCGTTATCAATATTTGCACTACACTGCCAACTGAAAAGTAACAAAAATGATCCTAAAAGGATGAAATTACAAAAATCAAAGGATTTATTTAATACTTTACGTACATATATTCTATTCGGCCACGAAATTAACAAAAAATAGAATGATCTTTTAATCCCTAAAACCACGTTTAAATCTCAAATACACGGGTGTGTCGCCACCGCATTTATACATAAAAGTAACCCAAATACATGAAACTAACGACTCACCGTCGAATGGTCGACACAAAACACACAATAAAATCATCCGGCCACGTTAATTTGGCTTGAAACAGCGGGGTTCTCTACGGATTTATCCAAGAAACCAAGCACAACCAGCTAGAGTTAGCGTCCAGTTCAAAGTCAAAGTCAAAGTCAACTTTATTGTCAGATCTGCAATATGTACTGTACAGGACATACACAGGACCGAAATTGCGTTTCTCTCAGTCCCTCGGTGCAACAGTAAACATCTAAACATTGAAACACTGAAACATATAATAATAGACATAAGCATAAAATAGTAAAACTAACACTGTCCTGAGTTTTTTTTTTTTTTTGCATAGCGGTGCAAGAGCATGAAAATCCACACCAACTCTAAAACTAAAACATTAAACATTTAATGAACATAATACTGTCCTGAGTTTTTGCATACTAGCACAAAAAAAAGAGTATAAAAAGTATAACTAAAATAAACTAAAGGTTTCTAGCATTGACATTTGCAAAGTGGCAAAGCAGCGTATGAGTCAATGTACACAGTATATGTATGAGGTAGTAGTTGATGTTGTTATAGAGGCAAAAAGTGGCATATGCAGTAAGGCACATTGGGCATCCCTAAATAAGACCGTTCAGAGCACACTGTATATGTACCAGCAGTGGTGTAGATATTAGAGTAGTGTAAATAAATGTAAACAGTAGTAATTACATGTAAGCAGTAGTAATAAAAGTAAACAGTATTAATAAATGTAAACAGAGAATGTAAACAGTATTATGATTATAGGCAGTGATGTAATACAGACATTAGTGCAAGTATGAGAAGTAGTGCAAACTGTATGAGCACATGACCGAGAGTTTAGTGAAAAACTTTGTGTTGAGTGATAATGTGTGAGAAAGTTTTAGTGTTAAGGCAGTTAACCTCTGTAAGGCAGTTCACCTCTGATCCGGAAGATGTCAACATTCTATAGGTAGTCAACAGATTTAATGAAAAGTAACTAAAATACATAAAAATAACGACTCACCGTCGAATGGTCGACACAAAACACACAATAAAATCATCCGGCCACGTTAATTTGGCTTGAAACAGCTGGGTTCTCTACGGATTTATCCAAGAAACCAAGCACAACCAGCTAGAGTTAGCGTCCAGTTCACCTCTGATCCGGAAGATGTCAACATTCTATAGGTAGTCAACAGATTTAATGAAAAGTAACTAAAATACATAAAAATAACGACTCACCGTCGAATGGTCGACACAAAACACACAATAAAATCATCCGGCCGCGTTAATTTGGCTTGAAACAGCGGGGTTGTCTGCGGATTTATCCAAGTACCCAGCACAAACAGTAGCCACAGAATTAGCCCCTGAGTTCACCTCTGACCCGGAAGATGTCAAGATGGAATAGTCCATTTTTAGTAGGGGGATAAAGAAATCGACCGTTTTTTTTATTGCGTATTTAATGATCGTTTTCATCGTAACTATAATTATTTTTATGTTAAATGTACATTAACAAGCAGGATCAATGTTAGGGATGTAGGTGACTGGCAGGGGGGCGGCGGGGCCGGGGCCCCTGCTGAAATGGGATCCCCAGGCACATGGTAGATCCGAGTCTGTTCTCAGCTCTGCCCCCCTCCCCCTCACACCCTTCCTCCTCTCTGCTCTTTACGTGGGGAAAAAGGTAAAACAAGCAGCATAAGAGCTTGTAAATAAGTTTATTGGTTTTTACTGATAGATAATTAGTTATTAGCGGTACTGCATTTTAAATAAAAATAGCACAAATCCGCTTATGAATTATAAAAGTTAGTCAATTCACAAAAACGCTGACAAAAAGTTTAGGTCCACTGTAAGCGGATTAGCGCTTTAGCGCTCCCTAGCGTTCATCTGCCCACCATTGCGTCTGAATGTGGCTGTCAAACTGACAGCTGGTACCTATTAACGTACTGCTCTTATCACAAAAAGTTCAATCAGGTCATCTGGACTGTTTTCTTATAAGAAACATCCTTCATCTGAAGGACTTCATCAGTCTGAGCCTGCCAACAGGATCTGTCATATTACTAGCACCTTGTTGACGTGTTTCAAACCAGTCTGCTGTGGAGGCCCCAGGCAGTATGTTTGGGAGCTCCTGAGGGATAGATTTGACATTTTAGTCAGCATTGACTGTGAGGCATCTAAAAGTCTTTTCAACACGTTCCTTAAAGTATCACAATGAGCATTACTGTCTGGTAACCTGGTCCCTACGTGTGCACTGTATCTTTAAAAATACACTTTATTTAGGAAAATATTCACTGCCTGCACGAATGACTCTTTTCAAAAGTCACTAAGTAACTTTTGGTTTTGTTTGTTTGACACATTGCACCAGTGGTTCTCAAGGTGCCTCATAAGTGGGACCTAGCATAAAAACTGGAGAGTGACTGAAGCATTAGACCTTAGCTATGGGAAGCCACTAATGGTTTTTATTTATCCTGATGCATGCTCAATAATCCAGGCAGAAACATCTAAAAAAGTTAAGTCTGGTCCTCTGGACATTCAAAAAACAAAACAAAAAAATTGTAGAAACGTTTCGTCTTTCGTCCGAAAGACTTCTTCAGTCTGAGGTGCTGTATTCAGCTAGGTCTTAAAAAATAGCACCTTCTCATAGTGGATCAACCAGTTTGCTGCTGACAGCCAAAACCAGCTGCTCCCATGATCAAGGAGGACCATCAGCCTAATGATGGATCATTAGCACCCTGATGATTGCATGGTGGTTTTTGTCCTTGCTAAGAGTGGTGAGTGCATCCCTCTCCTCTCTACTGATGTTGGAAGGTGGTGGTTTGGCATTGCTGAGGCAGGCTGAAACTGTGATTCTGAGTTGTTCTGCTTTAAACTCTTTAATTTTATTGTTGCGGATGGCTGACACCACTCTGAGCAGCAGGACCACGCTTTCCACAGAGCAACTGTGTCAACTCTTGAAACTGTGCCTGCAGTCAACCTACTTCACTTAAGGGGGTCAATATTATAGGCAGAAACATGGGTGTGTTATGGGGTCTCCAGTTTCTCCTATTGTTGCCAACCTGTACATGGAGGAGGTACAAACCGGATTTCAAAAAAGTTGGGACACTAAACAAATTGTGAATTAAAACTGAATGCAATGATGTGGAGATGGCAAATGTCAATATGTTATTCGTAATAGAACATAGATGACAGATCAAAAGTTTAATCTGAGTAAATGTAACATTTTAAAGGAAAAATATGTTGATTCAAAATTTCAGTGTCAACAAAAGTAGCAATAAGTGGCTGGACAAAGGAAATTGAGCATAGAACTAACAGCTGGAAGACCAATTAACACTAATTAGGTCAATTGACAACATGATTGGGTATAAAAAGAGCTTCTCAAGAGTGTCAAGCTATGTGATGATGATATTTATCGGCAGTGTCGCATGTTGTACGCCCAGGCAAACATTCTGAGGAGGAAGTTTCACATGTGCACTAATGAGGTAAAAATATATTTGTTTAAATCTTACTGTTCATCCTTGTATGCAGCTTCTCTGTGGTGTAAATTTAAAAAAGCTAGCATGCAGAAGCTTAAGGTTGCTTACAATGACTCCCTGAGAATTCTACTTAAGAAACCAAGGTTCAGCAGTGCAAGTGAAATGTTCTGTAATGCACGTGCCAGAACGTTTCAGGCGCTCATGAGAAATTTGATGTACAAGTTTATGCGTCGTTTGTGCAGCTCCATGAACAGTCTTATTGTAACGTTTTCACATCCCTCTGTCAGTGCGCTAAGATACCAGTCTGCTCTGTGGAATCATTGGTACGCAAGTCTCTTATAAGATTTTATTTTTTATTATATATATTTTTATTCTTTTTATTTTTTTCGGTATGTGTTGTGTGTGTTATGTTTTTTTTGTGGACCACGAGTCTGTCGAATAAAGTTGATGATGTCAGTGTCTCTCAGAAGCCAAGATGGTAAGAGGATCACCAATTCCACCATTGTTGCACAGAAAGATAGTGCAGCAATACCAGAATGGTGTTACCCAGCGTAAAATAGCAAAGACTTTTAAGTTATCATCATCAACCGTGCATAACATCATCAAAAGATTCAGAGAATCTGGAACAATCACTGTGCGTAAGGGTCAAGGCCGTAAAACTCTACTGGATGCTCGTGATCTCCGGGCCCTTAAACGTCACTGCACCTCAAACAGGAATGCCACTGTCAAGGAAATAACAGAATGGGCTCAGGAATACTTCCAGAAAGCATTGTCAGTGAACACAATCCACCGTGCCATCCGCCGTTGCCAGCTGAAACTCTACAGTGCAAAGAGGAAGCCATTTCTAAGCAAGCTCCACAAGCTCAGACGTTTGCACTGGGCCAGGGGTCATTTAAAATGGAGTGTGGCAAAATGGAAGACTGTTCTGTGGTCAGATGAGTCACGATTTGAAGTTCTTTATGGAACACTGGGACGCCATGTCATCCGGACCAGAGAGGACAAGGATAGCCCAAGTTGTTATCAACGCTCCGTTCAGAAGCCTGCATCACTGATGGTATGGGGTTGCATGAGCGCTTGTGGCATGGGCAGCTTGCATGTCTGGAAAGGCACCATTAATGCAGAGAACTATGTTCAGGTTCTAGAACAACATATGCTCCATCTAGACGTCATCTCTTTCAGGGAAGACCCTGCATTTTTCAACAAGATAATGCCAGACCACATTCTGCAGCAATCACAACATCATGGCTACGTAGGAGAAGGATCCGGTACTGAAATGTCCAGCCTGCAGTCCAGATCTTTCACCTATAGAGAACATTTGGTGCATCATAAAGAGGAAGGTGCGACAAAGAAGGCCCAAGACGATTGAACAGTTAGAGGCCTGTATTAGACATGAATGGGAGAGCATTCCTATTTCTAAACTTGAGAAACTGGTCTCCTCTGTCCCCAGACGTCTGTTGAGTGTTGTAAGAAGAAGGGGGGATGACACACAGTGGTAAAAATGGACTTGTCCCAACTTTTTTGGGATTTGTTGACGCCATGAAATTTTGAAACAACATATTTTTCTCTTAAAATGATACATTCTCTCAGTTTAAACTTTTGATCTGTGATTTGTGTTCTATTCTGAATAAAATATTAGATGTTGGCACCTCCACATCATTGCATTCAGTTTATTCACAATTTGTTTAGTGTCCCAACGTTTTTGGAATCTGGTTTGTAGAAAAGAGAGCCATGACATCCTTTTCAGGGAGACCACCAAGTCATTGGTTCAGGTATGTTGATGACACCTGGGTTAAAATTAAATCTCAGGAAGTCCAACATTTCACTGATCACATCAACTCTGTGGATAAATATATCAAGTTCACACGAGAAGATGTAAAAAATGGCAGGTTGGCTTTCTTGGACTGTGAGGTCTCAGTTTCTGATAGAGGAAATTTGCAAACTGAGGTGTACCGCAAACCCACACACACAGACCAGTATTTACAGTTTGACTCCCATCACCCTCTGGAGCACAAGTTAGGAGTCATCAGGACTCTGTACCACAGAGCAGACAGCGTCCCCACTAACTCAGCAGCCAGACAGAAGGAGAAATCACACACAAAACAGGCTCTAGAGAAATGTGGATATCCTAACTGGGCCTTCCTGAAAGCAGAGAAGAAACCCAAACAGGACTCCAGCCAGCCATCAGGTGAAAAGAAGGAACCCAGACCCAGACCAGTGGTCATTCCGTATGTTGCGGGAGTTTCAGAGACATTGAGACGTTTATTTTCTAAACACAACGTCCCAGTGGCTTTTAAACCCCAAAATACATTACGGCAAAGACTGGTTCATCCCAAAGATCCAGTCCCCCGGCACAAACAGAGTAATATTGTGTATGCTGTTCAGTGTCAGGAGGGCTGTGATCAGTCTTATAGGAGCCAAGATGGTGTAGTGGCAGGGCTTTTTGACTTGGAACCCGAAGGTCGCGGGTTCGCGTCCCGGCCACTACACACCTTGGGGTGTCTATGAGTGCACATCTAATTCTCCAGGGGCCTCATGTACAAAGACTTGCGTAGATTTCTCACTGAAAAGTCACGTACGGACAAATCCAGAAAAGTGTCCACGCACAAAAAAATCCAGAATTATCAAACTGTGCGTACACCTGAATCCACGCACATTCCTTATGTACAACACAATTGACGTGGAACTGAGCGCACGTGAGACACCTCCCCTGACACGCCTTCATTTACATATGTTAAACAGATGCTAATTACTTCCTGCATGTGTGAAGGACATGTTTGTTTGATCCCTGCGCGATCAGAAATGATTTCTAGATTCGGGAATATAATGAATTTAATATAATATGAGTGAGGACAAACATCCTAAGTAAGAATAGTAATAAAATGTGTTCATCATGCAAAGAACGAGTGATTGTGTGTCGGTATGCGCACCCTGCTGTGGTGCGCGAACCGGCTCATTCATTCATTCTGTGTGGAAATATTAACTTTGCGCACGAGTTTATTACCATTATTACTGTAAACACAGAGGAACTTACTTGGATGTTTGCTAGAACATAGATCTTTGTTTATGTAGATGATGTGAAGAAACGAGTCTGTGCGTCTTGGTGGAGACTTTTCATGACATGATGTTGGAGTCTCCAGACGCAGCGCGCGCCCCGCAGCCCTGTGCGCAGTCTGTCTGTGAAGCTTTTGCTCTCCTACAAGTTATATAAGGTGTACTTTCACGTGTCATTTTGGAGAAATCTACAATAAACGCAGATAATGAAACACCTCCAGCTGCCGTGTCGACACCGGTGAGGGTGCGCGCGCGCTCCAAGCGCGACCACTCAGCCTTTGGAAACATATGGATGAGACCATTCCATTGGACATGATCCGGCTTTGTGTGGACTGGACTGCACAGTCCCGATCGACCTGCAGCTCCCTCTGTGGAACAGTTTGACCGCTGCTTCTGTATGCACGCGTGATGCACGGCTCCCCAGAGCGCAGCAGCAGTGCCAAACTGAAAAATTATTATTTCTGAAAACGGCTGATAAGCCATATCCTAGATCGGAAAATTATATCTGTTTCTAAATAAATGCTCTGCGTGTTACACTATTTATTATAACCTCCAGTAAGGCTGAATGAATCCGTTCCTGTTAAATTTATTTTTGGCACAACTTTGCGCGTGCTTTATTTCACTGCGTCATGTGGATGTAATACTTGTTAATCGTGTGTTTGGAGGGAATATTAATCATTTTCACATCATGAACAGTTAATAATAATAATAATAATAATAATAATAATTATGAATTCAATTTATAACGCACTTTTCATTAATGGAAATCTCAAAGTGCTACAAGGTGCAACATATTTGAATGTCAATAAGACAAATAATAAAACAATTAAAATCAACAACAGTATCAACTAAGATCAAAAGTAGAATCATGAGGAGTAAAGTATGCTCGGTTGAAAAGAAAGGTCTTCAAGCCGCTCTTAAAGTCAACCACAGATTGTGGGGCTTCAGTTTCACAGCGGCACCTGTAAGTGTCGCCAAAGGAAATATAACCACAGAAACGTGCGTACGCAAGCAGGGGAGCAGCCGTGGATTTGTACGTGGATGCGCAGGTATTCCCGTTCATATCAGATTTGATACATACGCCACTTTGCGTGGAAAGTGACGTGCGCAATGTTTTTGTGCGCACGCATGGTTGATACATGAGGCCCCAGCTCCCCGGGCGCTTTCTATGGCTGCTCACTGCACCACCTGGTAGGTGGTTGGGTTAAATGCAGAGACGAATTTCGTCTGGGTATGGGAAACATACGCAGATGACAGGAAAAGACATTATTATTATTCTATCGGGGAAACTAAACAGTCACTGGCCAAAAGGATGGCCCAGCACAGAAGATCAACATCATCAGGTCAGGACTCTGTGGTCTACACTCATCTCCAGGCCAGCGGTCTCTTTCAGGGATGAAGATGTTTTCATCCTTGATAGAGAGGAACTATGGTTTGAGAGAGGAGTAAAGGAGGCCATCTTTGTGTATTGTTGATGTGCTGGTGTCGTACCACATTTAGTATCCCCGAAATAAGCTGTTCCTCCACCAGAGGGGGCGCTCGCCTGAAATATCGGCATAATAAAACGTTAATTTCTTTAATAACATACATAAACACAGACCTGTGTCCATAAGTCAGTTGTATAACTGTTGCTCTGTGACCATAAAGGCTTTGCAGAGGTATTTCGTGTGGCTTTTTGGACAAATAAACCTCTCTTACTGAATACATTTATTGTCTCCATTTCACCTCCGTTTCTCTCAGTAAAAACAAAATAGGGCAAATTTCCTTCCGTTACTGTGTTGCACGATTGTTGTTCTGTGAGCAGAAAGGGATTATGATTTTTTTTTTGCTTGTGCCTATTGACAAAACCTGTGCTTTTTTTTTCATGCAGTTCAGTTATGTGCAGTTATCAAAGTTATTATATGAACATCCCATTACAAGTAAAAAGCATTGGTATTGACTTTGGTATTGAATATTTAGCCAAGTATTTACTTTTTATCGGATCGATATTGCAGTAGAACTAACGCCCACCCCTCGCTGAAAGGAACACCCTGAGGACGCGAACTGCACGAAATAAAGCACAGATTTTGTCAAAAGGCACAAGGGAAAAAAATTCTGTCCTATTTTGTTTTTACTGAGAGAAACTGGGGTGAAATGGAGACAATAAATGTATTCAGTAAGAGAGGTTTATTTGTCCAAAAAGCCACACGAAATACCTCTGCAAAGCCTTTATGGTTGCAGAGCAACAGTTATACAACTGACTTATGGACACATGTCTGTTTTTATGCATGTTATTAAAGAAATGGACGTTTGATTATGTCTATCTTTCAGGCGTGCCTCTCTGTTGGGGGAACAGATTATTTCGGGGATACTAAATGTGGCACAACACCTGCTTTAAAGATCTTGAGCCCCACTACGACATCCATCACGTCAACACTTCAGTCAATAAGTTCAGCACTTTATGAAAAAGCTAAAACTGATATTGTCAACAAGCCCTGGAGCCGATTAAAGCCCTGATGATGATGATGATGATGACCGAGAGATTCAACCACCTCATAACAAGTGTTCAAGAAGAGGTATTGTTCTTTTATTATTATTATCTAATTAACTTTTTTAAATTTAAAGTTATAATCTTATTAATTCATTTTTTTACCTCTTTGTGTTTTATTTCCAGTCTGGGACAGAGATAGCAGCTGACGTCTTCCTGTTCAGGGACATCCACCAGAGATCACCTGCAGCTAAGAAGTCTGTGATGACTGAACTCTGAACTTTTCCAGGGACAGGTGGGAGCAGGTCCAAGAAGAGGTTGTGAGTAATGAGGACAAATACAGCCACACTGCAAAATTAGCAAAGCTCTACCTTTTTATTCCTGCTACCTGTTGTTAGTGAGCGGTTTTCTCCACCGCTGGAGATCTTCACTGCAACTAGATCTATGCTTTTGGCAGAAAATGTGGACAAGTTGGTCTTTTTGGACAAAAACTTTACAATCTAACTAATCAAGTTTTAAGTTTTAACAGTCTGTTGTTGCTTATTGTTCTGGTTCTGACTGTTATTGTATTTATTAAGATTTTTTATTATTGTTAGTATAGTTTATTTATTATAAAGAGTGCCGTTTATTTAAAATATCCAAATGGGTCGCTTATATTTTTATACGAACGTATTGTCTACTTGGCATATTTTCAAAATAAACGATTTGTAAATCTTAATCGTTGCCTTTTTGTACTGAAAATTAACCAAATCGGTTCCTCCTTGTAATTGAACCGAACCAAAATGTGAAATTAGTGTACCGTTACACCCCTAATTGTTAATATTCTTATGATTTCTCGAGCAGAAAACTCAGGAACTTCATTTTCATCCTGTAAGCGGGTAATTTGCAGACACACGCCTGATGTGTTTTCATTCTATTTCCTCCCATCTCCACAACATATTTTCACTACCGTATTTTTCGGCCTATAAGTTGCAGTTTTTTTTTGCATAATTTACATGTCCTGCGACTTATACACCCAAGCATTGTATTCATGGATTTTTTTCCCCCCATATTTATAAATCAATTTTTCGCTGAGAAATGACAATTTTACATTCATTCTGACTGAAAATATTGAACACTAACATTTTCGGCAGTCGAGTATAGCATGCCAGTATCATGTAATAGGTAAAAGTGACTTAATGACACAATCGGTTTGCCATAGCCTCCCACCTTCGTCTACCTGGAGCAACCGTCAAATCAGCTTAATTTCTCTGCACCGCCCTTGAGAAATGAAGATGATTTGACCATTGAAGTGCATTTATTAAGTAAAAGTTCAACTGAGACACACCTTTACTATAATGTCGAGCAAACAAATAATTGTTTTTAAGTGTTAATCTTGTTAAATTCTTGTTTAAGAAGACATATTTGGACTTTTCAGACTTATAAGGCGGAGTGACGTTTACGGCGGTAAATACGGTGTGTTTGACAATACTCAAGAAAAGTTTCAACAAGGACCCAGTGAACTACATTTTCCTGGTGCAAATAAATCTAACCTGTTTGTCTTCTGTTATTTTTGTTTTTTCATCATCTGCTTATTCTTCTCTCGTTTCTAAACCAGTGTTGGATTGGACTTGTGTCATTTTCAGGACGTTTAACTACATCCTGAAAGAACTCCCCAAAGTACCCACCCACGTGCCGGTGTGTGTCCTGGGGAACCACAGGGACATGGGAGAACATCGCGTTATTCTGCCAGATGACATCAGAGAATTTATTGCTGGATTAAACAGGTAGAAATCAACCATTATTACAGTATTTATATGTTTACCTGTATGTAAAGTATTTTATTACAGTAACCAGAGTTATGAGTGAATGCATGATAAGCACTGTCACCTGAGTTTCCACTTCAGTTAACTGAAGAGGTGCATGTCACCTGCCACCAGCTGTTTAAACTAAGATCATCTTACACTGACGAAGGTGCTGGAGCTCTTCCTGAGTTCACTTTGGTCCAGCTCAGATGCTGTTCAGATGGGATAACCTCTAAGCTGAATGTCAAGAAACTCCTAGGCACTCTCTTTTTAAATTGGAAACATTCTTTGAGCCTTCTGGAGCAGTAAAATCTTTTCTTCAGGTTTCAGTCCATTTAAAAGAAGCGGTCCACCAACAGGATACTGACAGCTGAAATGAATCTCATCAGCAAGATTCTGCCTCTAAGCCTTAGTCTGCAGCCGTGGCCAAAAAACCCTCACCATGAAAGCAATACAATTACAATCATCAAAGAAAGACACTAAATGTAGGTCCATGTTTAAAAATGGAGAGAGTGTAACGAGTCATTTATGACTGTAGAAGGCCTCCGTTACTCCTCTGTCTTTTAGAAGAGACGCTGGTTTAGAAATAATAATAATGAATTAAATTTATACCGCACTTTTCATTAATAAAAATCTCAGTGTTCGTCCATAAACTGTACCCACCCGTGGTCTGCTAACCTGCTGTCCTCTACACACACTTTCATTTGACCAGTGTATTGGAAAAATACAATTTGGACGTTCTGCTCTAAAGATTAGAAAAGTCAAGTTTTCTGAGTTTAACTTTGGAATAACTCTCAGCTACTTCCACACCAAATTTGAGCTGAGTATTTGTATAATTTATTAGGTTATAACTTGTGTTTGTGTTTTTCTGCTGACTTCAAGAGTTTAATTTAAAATGAGTCAACCTATTTTTGAGACATTTTGTTAACAGACAGACAAACACAGTCACACTTGGGCTGAAACAGAACTGGCTGCCTTCTGGCAGCGAGTGTGGAGCGTGAGACTGCGTTTGTGTCATATCTTCTCAACAGAACCTGAAGCTGCCCTTTGTGTTCACAGACCGGGCCTGGACCTGCGTGCTCTGCCGTCTGTTTGGGTTTAGGGTGGATTTTATTTTAGCTTTTAGAAACTTAAAGAAAACAGTTTAGTCTCAGACGTCACGTTCCTGTCGCTCTCAGCACATTTCTGTGGATTTAAACATGTTTATCACCAACTGATTCTTTTTCCTTTAACTTTAATTTGTAGAATTGCACCGCTCCAGGCATGCTGGAGTAGCTCTGTTCCATTCACTCTGACATATTACTTGGAAATCTTTAATTTCAATTCAAGTCAGTTTATTTATATAACGCCAAATCACAACAAAGTTGTCTCAGGACACTTTACAGGAACATTCACATAGAAAAGACGATTAGTAAAGTTCTTTATCGAAGTAATCCAGCAGACAAGTTGAATCTTGGCAGTCTCCCATCCTGAGCAAGCACAGTGGCAACAGTGGAAAGGAAAAACTCTTTTTAACAGGAAGAACCCTCCAGCAGAACAAGGCTCAGGACAGGGAGAGAGAGAGAGAGAGAGAGAGAGAGAGAGAGAGTGAGAGTGAGAGTGAGAGTGAGAGTGAGAGTGAGAGTGAGAGTGCGAGAGAGGGAGAGTAAGAGCGAGAGAGACCACTCGTGATACATGAGGTGGGATGAAACTATGTACACAGGGTCCCAGTTACATCCAACAAAAACACAAATTGTAAAGAAAAACAGGAGTAAGATCTGAGTCCTGAACTAAGAATATACTACATTCACTAAACTAAGAATACATAAGACTAAAGGCCCCGGTATAGCTCTGCGTTCGGCCGAACGCCGCTCCGTGCGCGCGTTCACCCGCACAGCTCTGCGTTCGTTCTCGCGTTCATTCTCGCGTTTTCGCTCCAAATTCTTGACGTCATTTGAGAAGCCACAGCGCAGAGCGTTTGCTGATTGGTCATTTGCTGACACGCCTACTGAATTGATTGACAGGTCGGGGGGAGGAAAAAAAGGCGAGCCGGCAGCTTCAGCGCAGCAGTGTTCTGTGTTTATATCTTATTAAAAAGTTCTAAAAAAAAAAAAAAACAGGGAGCGCTGGTCCTGCAGCCCACAGCCCACCAGGAAATCTGCAGAACCTCCCGCAGCCACGTAGGACCCGAGTTTAATTCGCTCGTGACAAATTAATTCATTTCCTCATCATTTCAGTCATGGAGTCAACGGAGGAGGAAGCGATCACTTGACTTTTGGCAAAAAAAAACAAAAGAAAAGGCCAGATGAGGGATGAAGAAGAGGAATTTAATATATTTGTGTCACATACAAAACAGTCCGGCGCCGGGCAGTTTATTGTGAGACAACTCGCCTCGCGGTCGTAAAATTTGAGCTTTGCGCATTCGTGCCCTGCGGGGCTACGCTTGTGCCTCGCGCTCGAACGGCGTTTAGTGCCGTTCGAGCGAACGCAGAGCTATACCGGGGCCTTTAGAATACTCTAAGCACTCTTGGTACGAGAGGGGACAGGAAGGAGAGACAAACAAACACAGAATGGCAAGTCCAGATGTAGGTCCAGGTGTACCTGAAAGGCAAACAAGTTAAAGGGGACCACATATAGGTCTTTAAAATTTTTATGTTATGTCTGTGTGCTATCTTGACAATATTAATTCATTTTAATACACAAAATAATTCTTAGATAATTAATTATACCCTTTTTAATTCTGCCATTTTTAACTTTCGTTTTGAACGACCGGTTTCTTGAAGTCCACGCCCTTCAAAGATCTGTTTACGCCCTCTGTAACAGCCAGTATCTGTAATGTGTTGTTGTTTTAAAATTAGCTCTTTTTTTATTACTCATTTGACTTACTGTTAGTGCTAGCTTAAGATAACTTACCGAAACCCGTCTGAGCGCGCCGCAATTTGCTGCTCCTTTTAGCATGAGACCACCCGAATCCGATGCTAATGTTAGCTTGTTCCTCTTCCGGTGTTCGCCAGCTCCGCTCGTTGCACGCGGCGATTTTGGGAGTTATCGCTGTTCCAGTCAAGACAACACAAAGTTCACCAACTTATGCCTCTTATCAACAGGTCTGGTTCCTGTAAGGTCCCATTGTGGCTAGTTTGGGCCAGTTCCTATGGGACCGGTTTATTTCTGTATCCATGCGCGCATTAGGACCCCTTTGGTGGGCGTGAAGTTCTCCTGCAGTGGGCGGGTAGTTCTCCTGCAGTGGGTGGATCATTAATATCAACGCTTCTAACCAGCTGGTGGCGCTAGTGATACATTAAGCTCTTTACGAACCACCACTAACAATAGAAGAAGAAGAGCTGGGGAAAACAACACACAACAAAATGGATGACCTCGTTGCTTTTTTCAACGTTCTGCTTTGCCTGTTGCTTTTTCAAAGAGTAGAAGAACTGAGCAGAGTTGGGAGGGAAGCGATTTTCAATCACAGAAGACACGTTATTTTCAGGCGTCGAAGAGAACTTCTGTTCAGACGTTTAACAGCAATCCGAACCATGGAAAGGCTGCGTTTATCCACACAAAACACTGAACAGTCTGGAGCAAAGTAGAGTTTTTGAACGTTTAAATGAAGTTTCCATAGCATAGCATAGTTCATTACTTATTAATAAACTACATTACATTGGACTCTGGAAAAACCTTTTAGTGTTTATGCTTAACCTTGCAGCTTATTAAATTAAGCTATCGCACATTATCTCAACAATTGAAGTGATGTTTAGCAAGAGGAAGCTAGGCTTTTTTAACTTCGATTTGATCCTCTATCCATTAAAAAACTACATGATTTGAAAAACATGGCTATAGTGTTTTAAATTTAAATCCTGCTGTGCTCCATTTTACCAGTCAAACTCACGGAGATATTTTTTGACCTTGGGTAAACATGCTGCAGAAGCTGCTGGATCCACAGGATGGACATCAGGCCACAGGTGTTTGAGATGCTATGATGGAGAAACTCCTGAATGAGGATGATTATAAACAGATTACACAAATCCTACACCTTTATAACTGTACTGCTATGTAGATTGATTTACAAAACATGGAAATAATGTATTATGGCTACAATTTCCAGTACTCATTACAGAAAAAACAAAACAATAGAAAAGCTACTCCTTATTTGTAACTGTCACTAATCATCTGAGGACCTTTGTCAATTTAATGAAAAATAGTGTGTGTGTGTGATTCAAGTTATAAAGCTGTGCTTTGCCGTGAGCTTGGGTTATGGAGATTGACACATGCCGAACAATCTCCATTTTGCAAGCTTACAGAACGCCACAGCTTTATAACTTTATTCACACACTCCATTTTTCATTAAATTGACATTGCTCCTCAGATGATTAGCGAAATGTCTTCACTTCAAATGAAAGTCTTTTTTTTTTTAAATCCATTTTGGTTTGGATTTGACATGTAAAGGATAACATAGAATCTTCACCAGTGTCGTTATAGGTTAAAAAAAAACAAAGTTACTTTGCTTATCCTACACTATTGACTTACAACAAAAATGCTGTAAGCGCTTCACTTTTGAAGATAAGATGGAAGCACAACTTACAATTGTGTTTTTATTAGAAATTAAGGCATACAAAACAAGAAAAAACTTTTTTAAGGTTTAGAAATATACATCTCTCGTAACTTATCGGTTTGCCATGGAACGGGCAACCGTTTCCAGCACCCCAAGGAGCGCTTGATTGAAAGCAGCCCTCTGGTCAGCCTCCTGCCTTCGTTGTGCTGCTTCCTCTCTTCTTAAAGCCATTTCCTCCCTCAGAATGGCTTGCTCCTGCTCCCTCGC
The DNA here is from genome assembly GCA_038048925.1 of Garcialebias charrua. Classification (NCBI taxonomy): domain Eukaryota; kingdom Metazoa; phylum Chordata; class Actinopteri; order Cyprinodontiformes; family Rivulidae; genus Garcialebias; species Garcialebias charrua. The sequence continues at coordinate 652 of JBBPBX010011969.1, read as the reverse complement.
TGCGTCAGCTTGACGTTGACTCTCCGCAGCAGCGGCCTCACGTGCTTTTTGGGCTTCCTCGATGGTTAACCGGAAGTGTTCCTCTCGCTGTGCCCGGTTCTTCTCCTCCTGTTCAGTCTGAGCTGTAATAAAGCTTTCAGCTACAGTTGTCGCTTTGCGCTTTCTATGACCTAGATAGAACAAACAAGAAAATGGCTGTTAGACAATGAAGTACAGAATGATACAGTTTTTAAATACGTTATTGAAGTTTTAGTTCCTGCTAATTTTGAAAAAAGATCGTAACATCAGGAATATGATTCTCTTCATAAAGCAATCTTGCACCTTTATGGTGGTAAGCAAGTGGGTATAAACAAATGACATGTATTCTTTTTCAAGAGTTTGTGTGAATTTAGAAAAAGAACAAGGCCATCATAAAACAACAAAAAAAACACACTGAATAATATGAATTATAAACTTGATGAATGAAAGTTAAAGTAATAAATGAATAATACATTTTAGCATTAACACAATTGAATAATTGATAATGTAGTTTTACTACATGTACGTTGTTTTACAAGAAAATAGTAAACACAACACAAAATTACTATCAACGTGATGTTAGACACGTTTGGTGCTGCTTCATACCTAGTAAGGGGTGTTGGGTGGGGCCTTT
>JBBPBX010011968.1:18995-37472 GCA_038048925.1 Garcialebias charrua | reverse complement strand
CCTGAGCTGCGCAGCACTTATATTGATAAGCCTTATATTGACAGATTTGGGGAGGGAAGGGCGCAGAGACGAGCCGCACGCAGTTTTGGAGCAGAGGAGAGAGACAAACAGCCAACGCGTTGCCTGTACAGTTTTTTTTTTGGGTGGGGGACGTGAGCCATGCGCTGTTTGTACGGACAGTTTTCGTGTGTGTGCGTGTCAGCGAGGGAAGAGGCTGCTTTTAGGTTTTCAGGTAGTGCACCTGCAGTGCGAGCTGCTAGTTTAGCGTTACGTCAGTGCCGACAGGTGATTGGAGCATTGGGTAGGCGGGGCGCTCGGTTCTGTTGACGAGGCGGGTCGCCCCGCCTATATAATGGTAGGGGAAACGCTGTAATATGAATGTGGCTAAAGTAATTTCACTTTTTAAAAATGGGAATAAATGTATTTTTAATAATTGTAGACCAATATCCTTGTTACCACAATTCTCAAAAATTTTAGAAAAACTATTTGTCACCAGATTGGATAAATTTATTGATAAACATAATATTCTGTTTTAACCATTTTTAAAATCTGTCTTAACCATCTAAAATAGCGTTTTGGGATCATTAAAAGCAGCTGAGCTGAGAAGCTAAGCTACGAGATAAGCTAACAGGCCGACCTTGGAAAACAAAACTCTGTCTTGTCGTAGCTTCAAAATTCATAGTTGAAACTCGTGTCTTCCTGTAAAAAGTTGTTTTTCTCTGCAAAAAGAAGCTGAGAACTTAACTGATTTTTTAATTATTTTTTTATTAAAATATTTGTGTGGAAGAATGCTTTTGTAAAGAGCTCAAACCACACAAAGCGTCCACCATGTCAGCCCATGTCACGTCAAGGGCCCTCCCTCCCATTTTCTTAAAGAGACACCTGCTCAACTATCCATCCTTTGGTTCAAACAGTCTTATACTGCCATCATAAAAGGTACTACAGCTAGTCCGCGACTTACGAACAAGTTCCGGACCTAAGGACCGTTCGTAGGTCGACTTTGCCGAAGTCTGAGTCCACCCGAGCCGCCACTGCCTGAACGTATATGTATGTTACTGTACAGTTACCAAGCACTTCGCCTATCCTAACACACCTAGTGCATAATTACAGTACAGTATTGCATGTAAATAAATGAATAAATAAAAAATATAATTTCTTACTTTGAGCTGGTCAAAGCCTGCCTTCGCTCGTTAGCATGTCGGGCGGCGTTGTGGAAGCGATCCGCAGCTGCTGCTCCAGGCCTGAGACGTCCACAGAGTTCACCGAGCGTTTACAGCTAATTTATCCGTATGAGGCATCCTCTTATGGGAGAAACAGTCCTCCAAACGGCGGCGGCCGAGTGCCGAGACTGGAACTAGAGAATGGAACTAAACGTAAAATGGCGGAGGCGGCATTTCCGGTTCCCGCAGGAATTTGCTCAAATAAGCTTAAAATTACAAAAATAATAATAATGATACTTTATGTATTTATAAAGCCAATTAAAACAACCACACCTGCAGCAAAGTGCTGTACACATGAAATTAAGAACATTAAGAACACAAAAAGAAATTAAAGGTTCAGTATGTAACTTTTCTAACAACATATTTTTAACATATTTCTTCACTCTTGTCACTACCTCCTGACATACTGATTTTAGACAAGTAATCTCTGAAAAAAACTATTGTCCCCTTGCTTCGCTAAAAGCATTTCTAAAAAGCCACAGTGACCCACCGTTAACCAGCCAATAAAAACAGATTTTGTAACCAGCCAATAAAAACAGAGCTTGAATTTGAATTTCAGCAGAGCCTCCCCCTCAGAGCCATATATGGCTCTGAGGGGGAGGGACCAGAAACGTGTCTCTGTTCAAAATTTTCCTAAGTTCCAGCGTGTTCCAGAAATTACATACTGAACCTTTAAGAACACAAAAAATATACAGGGAACCCCCGATTTACGAACGAGTTTGGGACCTAAGAACGGTTCGCAGGTCGATCTGTTCGCAGGTCAGACCTTCCGTACCCTCTTCACTCGGGGATGTCCTGTATTTTTTTTTTTTTTTTTTGTGGTACCAAGTACTGTACAGTACGTACTTCGCCTATCCTAACACACCTAACACAGTGTAATTAATTAATACAGTACAGTAATAAAAATATAAATTAAATAAAAATATAATTTCTTACTTGGAGGTGGTCAAAGCCGCTGCTGCGTCCCGTGTTAGCTCCCTTGTTAGCTTCTGGAGCTAGCCAGGCCGGAGGTGTTCTCGCGGCGGCCTGGCACCATCGGCGATAAATCTGCAGCTGCCTGAGACATCCACAAAGTTCACAGAGACGTTTCCAGCTCGTAATTAATCCATATGAAGCCATCCTGGTCACCAGTCTTCCAAACCTGGCTGCCTGCAGCCGTAACTATGACCTAAGATGGCTGGCCTCCGGTGACTGGAGACCTTCCTGTTATGACCGACCTTCTTCCTGTTATGACCGGAAGTTGCGTAATTATTGCGCAATCATGACAAAAATGATCAGAAATGATCATTTTTATCATAATTATTATTTATAAAGCCTTTAAAACAACCACAGCTGCAACAAAGTGATGTACACATGAAATTAAGAACATTTAAGCACAAAAAAAAAAAAAAAAATTTTAATACAGTAATGTCATATTTTTATTAAATATGATACGTTCGTAGGTCCGGGACGCCGTAGGTCGATGGAGTCGTAGGTCGGGGGTCACCTGTATACCGGTATATAAATATATATTTTTTTAATTTCATATTTTTATTAAATATGATACATTCGTATGTCTGAGTTGCTGTAGGTTGAGGGCGCCGTAACTCGCGGACCACCTGTGCATTCCAAACAAATCAACATTTCTTCTCAAATTTGACAATTAATTATTGTTACATTTCAAACAATATTATCGTTTTTCACAATAATTTCTGAGACAATTATTCGACCAGCAAAATTTATCGTGACAGGCCAATGTGTTGCAGTTGTCGTGGTTGATGTTGTGTCTCGGTTGTGTTGCAGTTGTTGTGGTTGATGGTGTGTCTCGGTTGTGTTGCAGTTGTTGTGGTTGATATGTCTTGGTTTTGTTGCAGTTGTTGTGGTTGATGTTGTCTCGGTTGTGTTGCAGTTGTTGTGGTTGATGTTGTGTCTCGGTTGTGTTGCAGTTGTTGTGGTTGATGTTGTGTCTCGGTTGTGTTGCCGTTGTTGTAGTTGATGTTGTGTCTTGGTTGTGTTACAGTGGCTGTGGTTGATGTTTTGTCTTGGTTGTGTTACAGTGGTTGTGGTTGATGTTTTGTCTTGGTTGTGTTGCAGTTGTTGTGGTTGATGTTGTGTCTCGGTTGTGTTGCAGTGGTTGTGGTTGATGTTCGGTCTCGGTAACGTTGCAGTTGTTGTGGTTGATGTTGTGTCTCGGCTGCATTGCAGTGGTTGTAGTTGATGTTGTGTCTTGGTTGTGTTGCAATGGTTGTGGTTGATGTTGTGTTGCAATGGTTGTGGTTGATGTTGTGTTGCAGTTGTTGTGGTTGATGTTGTGCGTCAGTTGCGTTTCAGTGGTTGTGGTTATGTCTCGGTTGTGTTGCAGTTGTTGTGGTTGATGTTGTCTTGTTGTGTTGCAATTGTTGTGGTTGACGTTGTGTCTCAGTTGTGTTGCAGTTGTTGTTGATGTTGTGTCTTGGTTGTGTTGCAGTTGTTGTGGTTGATGTGTCTTGGCTATGTTGTAGTTGTTGTGGTTGATGTGTCTCGTCTGTGTTACAATGGTTGTGGTTGATGTTGTGTCTCGGCTGCGTTGCAGTGGTTGTGGTTGATGTTGTGTCTCGGCTGCTTTGAAGTTGTTGTGGTTGATGTTGTGTGTCAGTTGCGTTTCAGTGGTTGTGTCTCGGTTGTGTTGCAGTTGTTGTGGTTGAAGTTGTGTCTCAGTTGTGTTGCAGTTGTTGTGGTGGATGTTGTGTCTTGGTTGTGTTGCAGTTGTTGTGGTTGATGTGTCTCGGCTATGTTGTAGTTGTTGTGGTTGTGTCTCGTCTGCATTGCAATGGTTGTGGTTGATGTTGTGTCTTGGCTGCATTGCAGTGGTTGTGGTTGATGTTGTGTCTCGGCTGCGTTGCAGTTGGTGTGGTTGATGTTGTGTCTCGGCTACGTTGCAGTTGTTGTGGTTGATGTTGTGTCTCGGCTACGTTGCAGTTGTTGTGGTTGATGTTGTGTCTCGGTTGCGTTACAGTGATTGTGGTTGATGTTGTGTCTCGGCTGCATTGCCGTGGTTGTGGTTGATGTTGTGTCTCGGCTACGTTGCAGTGGTTGTTGTTGATGTTGTGTCTCGGCTGCGCTGCAGTTGGTGTGGTTGATGTTGGGTCTCGGCTGCGTTGCAGTGGTTGTGTTTGATGTTGTGTCTCGGTTGTGTTGCAGTGGTTTTGGTTGATGTTGGGTCTCGGCTGCGTTGCAGTGGTTGTGGTTGATGTTGTGTCTCAGTTGCGTTGCAGTTGTTGTGATTGATGTTGTGTCTTGGCTGTGATGCAATTGTTGTGGTTGATGTTGTGTCTCTGTGTTGCAGTGGTTGAGGTTGATGTTGTTCCTCTGTTGCGTTGCAGTGGTTGTGTTTGATGTTGTGTCTCGGTTGTGTTGCAGTGGTTGTGGTTGATGTTGGGTCTCGGCTGCGTTGCAGTGGTTGTGGTTGATGTTGGGTCTCGGTTGCGTTGCAGTTGTTGTGATTGATGTTGTGTCTCGGCTGTGATGCAATTGTTGTGGTTGATGTTGTGTCTCTGTGTTGCAGTGGTTGAGGTTGATGTTGTTCCTCTGTTGCGTTGCAGTGGTTGTGTTTGATGTCGTGTCTCGGTTGTGTTGCAGTGGTTGTGGTTGATGTTACGTCTCGGTTGTGTTGCAGTGGTTGTGGTTAATGTTGTGTCTCGGTTGTGTTGCAGTGGTTGTGGTTGATGTTGTGTCTCGGTTGTGTTGCAGTGGTTGTGGTTGATGTTGTGTCTCGGTTGTGTTGCAGTGGTTGTGGTTGATGTTGTGTCTCGGTTGTGTTGCAGTGGTTGTGGTTGATGTTGTGTCTCGGTTGTGTTGCAGTGGTTGTGGTTGATGTTGTGTCTCGGTTGTGTTGCAGTGGTTGTGGTTGATGTTGTGTCTCGGTTGTGTTGCAGTGGTTGTGGTTGATGTTGTGTCTCGATTGTGTTGCAGTGGTTGTGGTTGATGTTGTGTCTCGGTTGTGTTGCAGTGGTTGTGGTTGATGTTGTGTCTCGATTGTGTTGCAGTGGTTGTGGTTGATGTTGTGTCTCGGTTGTGTTGCAGTGGTTGTGGTTGATGTTGTTTCTCGTTGTGTTGCAGTGGTTGTGGTTGATGTTGTGTCTCGGTTGTGTTGCAGTGGTTGTGGTTGATGTTGTGTCTCGGTTGTGTTGCAGTGGTTGTGGTTGATGTTGTGTCTCGGTTGTGTTGCAGTGGTTGTGGTTAATGTTGTGTCTCGATTGTGTTGCAGTGGTTTTGGTTGATGTTGTGTCTTGGTTGCGTTGCAGTGGTTGTGGTTAATGTTGTGTCTCGATTGTGTTGCAGTTGTTGTGGTTGATGTTGTGTCTCGGTTGTGTTGCAGTGTGTTTGGCTCTCCTAACCTGACCACGGTGAAGCTGTCCGGAGTGGCTGCTGGCTTCCAGAAACATGCAGACGCAGAGTCCAAAGGAATCAAAGCTCATTTCAACATGGATGAAAGTGGCATCCTCCTGCTGGATCGTGTGAGTTACATTTCACTCAATTCACATATTTCAGGGACAGGTTTTATAATTCATATCTTGCATTGTATAAAACAAATGAATAAAAGTTTAATTCACTTAAACAGCATTTAAAATACTATTATCAGTTCCTGTAGAGATTTATATATTACAACCATCACCCTTATCATTTTACTAGTTTTTAATATTGCATAAAGTATATATGTATACTGTACTAGTATATTATGGATGGATGGATTAACGGATGGATGGATGGACGGACGGACGGACGGATGGATGGTTGGGGGCGGCCATGGCACAGTGGTAGTGGCAATCGACCCCCGATCAGAAGGTTAGAGGTTCGAATCCCGAGTTCCCACACCATGTGTTGTTGTGTCCCTGGGCAAGACATTTAACCCTGAGTTGCTCCTGGTAGGACTGGCTGACGCCTTGCATGGCAGCCTACCTCTACTGGAGTATGAATGGGTGGATGGCTGGTACTGTAAAGCGCTTTGGGGCCCCTTAATAGGGGGCTGGAAAGCACTATAGAAGTAAGCTCCATTTACCATGGATGGGCCTCACTTTGTCACAAATACTCAGAACTCGGCAACAGTTCAGTTGAAACTTTGTGTATTTTCTTACAATATTCTGTCATTGAGTTTCCAGCTGGTTGGAAACTTCACAGTGAGACACGTCGTCATTGCGACGGAGCGTTTTAAAAACAAGGATTTTAAATGAAATTAATTTGAAGGGCCCAAATGTGGTTTGTTGAGAACAATTATAAGCTCGTGAATGTGGAGTGAAGCTCCTCGGGTTGGACCAACTGTCCCAGCCAGTGTTTGTATCAAACTGGAAGTTCTGTTCTCTGAGGAAACTTTCTCTGTTTTTCTGGAAGTCATGAGTTAAACTTACAAAATCTAATTAACCTTGTTATTCTAACTAACGTGCGTTACGGAGGAGGGATAACCAGAAACTGCATAAACGTGTAAATCTTTTGCGGGCTCCTGATACGAGGCTCCAGCGGGACCCGGTGCCCTAATGGCAGCCCTCTGCTCCAGCTGCCAAGCGCTGTTTATTTTTATTTTACTGTTGGTTTGTTTTAGATTGATTGAAGTAATCAGAAAAGTTTTCATCCACAGGTGGAGTCTGTTTTTGAGACCATCGTAGAGGAGAAAGAAGAAGAATCTACTTTAACTAGTAAGTCTACTAGTTCACTATAACTCGTGTCGACAACATTTGACTCGTGCACGTAGGGGTGTAACACAAACTGTAATAATCCTTGGGAGAAAAGTTCACAGAGAAAATGTTCAGTGTAAAGTTTGAGTTGACGGAGAGTTCTGAAAATTTTTCACCTACGACCTCATTAAGCCAACACATGTTTTATTTTCTCACGGCCCTTCTTTTTCTTCTTCTTTGAGTTGTTCCTTCTGCAGGGGTTGCCACAGCGAGTCGTCCTCCTCCATGTCACTCTGTTCATCAACTAAAAGAAACCTGTATGAAATCGAACGCACTGCTACAAACGTTTCTTCATAAAAGCACTCAAATCTTATTTGGATAAGATAAATTAATGTAGCTGTGAGCTTCAATGACAAATGTGATTTAAAGAGTTTGTGTAGTGCAAGTTAAGGACTGGCTGAAGGGGACATGTGTTTTTTTTAACTCAGAGGATCATTGCCTACACTGCTGAACACAGAAATACTTGTAGTTGTGTAGAGAGGACTCTGAAGCAGCTCCACCTCGCCTCACTGCCATAGTATGTCAATATCAAATGGATTCACGAGTTCAGAAGTTCTTAAAGTAATGTCACTGAAGAAGTTCTTTAAAGTCCAACACCCACCATGTTTTCAAATTGCATCGCCATTAATATTTATTAGTTTATTTAAAAAAAATACAGGAGCGATTACTTATATTGTGGAGAAATAACGGTAAATGTGTTATTTCATGATTTATAGCAGATTTTAGCATGCAGCTCTGGGAAAATCTGCTCCTCTCCATATATGGGCATTCACAAGGGCATTCACGTCACCAAAGTGACGCCTTGGAGTTACAGGCGAGCAGAGGAAAAGAAAAAGGAAGCATTTTTAAATATTCCCTAAAGCTGCCTGTTGATTAATCCTGCTGTCGCTCACTCATATTCTGAGCGAGCATCCACTTAGACATACTAGTTTAATTCGTTTGATCGCGACAAATTCATTCATTTCCGCATCGACTTTTTATTCTCCCCCCGTGACCAGAAAGGCAGTCAGAGCCAGCCGCGCAGCTGAGCTCTGCGTTCGAGCTCCCCGCGTGCTTCCCGACCCGTGCTCCTTGCAGCTGAGGAGAGCAAATGCATACACTCGAGGGAGCAAATTACACCGGCACGAGGAACTTCAAAGGAACGAGGAACGAGGAGCCAGGGACGCGCGCGGCTCGCAGCTCGCTCCTTTGGGCAGATGAGAGCAACAACAGGTCCGCAGCGGTGTTATAAAATAAATAATAAATAAAATCAGAGCGCTGGTCCATATACAGTACACACAAATGCACCAGGAAATATGCAGGAAATATGCAGTTTTCTCCTACTCTCTCTCATAAACCTCCATGGAAACGCACTCCTACCTTTCTGCTTTCTGGGTGGAGATGTCACAAAAGTCACATGACCCTTCGGGACTCTTCGGCCAGGTTTCCGGATTCATTCGGGAATGGTTTTTTTTTTTTTTTTTTTTTAACCCTCGCCTGGCCCAAATGCAAAAATGAAAATAAAATTCATAAAATACTACAGTAATTCTCCAATATGGTGAATTGTTACTGTCACGGTGGGTGTTGTCCTTTAAGTAATGTCACCGTAGAAGTTCTTTAAGTGATCTCACTGCAGAAGAAAAAGTAATGTCACTGCAGAAGTTCTTAAAGTGATGTCACTGCAGAAGTTCTTAAAGTGATGTCACTGCAGAAGTTCTTAAAGTGATGTCACTGCAGAAGTTCTTAAAGTGATGTCACTGCAGACGTTCTTAAAGTGATGTCACTGCAGACGTTCTTAAAGTGATGTCACTGCAGACGTTCTTAAAGTGATGTCACTGCAGACGTTCTTAAAGTGATGTCACTGCAGACGTTCTTAAAGTGATGTCACTGCAGACGTTCTTAAAGTGATGTCACTGCAGACGTTCTTAAAGTGATGTCACTGCAGACGTTCTTAAAGTGATGTCACTGCAGAAGTTCTTAAAGTGATGTCACTGCAGAAGTTCTTAAAGTGATGTCACTGCAGACGTTCTTAAAGTGATGTCACTGCAGACGTTCTTAAAGTGATGTCACTGCAGACGTTCTTAAAGTGATGTCACTGCAGACGTTCTTAAAGAGATGTCACTGCAGACGTTCTTAAAGTGATGTCACTGCAGACGTTCTTAAAGTGATGTCACTGCAGACGTTCTTAAAGTGATGTCACCGCAGAAGTTCTTAAAGTAATGTCACCGTAGAAGTTCTTAAAGTAATGTCACCATAGAAGTTCTTAAAGTGATATCACTGCAGACGTTCTTAAAGTGATGTCACTGCAGACGTTCTTAAAGTGATGTCACCGTAGAAGTTCTTAAAGTGATGTCACCGTAGAAGTTCTTAAAGTAATGTCACCATAGAAGTTCTTAAAGTAATGTCACCATAGAAGTTCTTAAAGTGATGTCACTGCAGAGTTGATCCAGACATCTGATTAGGGTGCCTCCTTTTCTGGGCATGTCCCACTGGGAAGAAACCCTGAGACAGACCCAGAGCTCTATATCCAGTCTGGCCTGAAGGTGGACTGGGGTCCACCAGGAGGAGCTGGAGAGTGTTGCTGGAAAGAGGGATGTCCGTTTGTTTCCTGGATGTGTTGCCTCTGGGACTCGACCACAGATAAACGGTTGTAGATGGAGATGGGTTGGTCCTTCATGGCTAAGGCCTCATGCTGCCTTCAGCAAATGAATAAAATCAAACACAGTAAAGCAGTTAAAGTTTACCCAAGCTATTGAAAACCACTTGTATCATTATTGGCTCCATGTTTCTGACATGTTGGCGTCCTCAGTGCCGTTCATGTTCAGAGCCAGGAGCTCTTGGGCACAGCACTAATTTGAGACAAGCCCCCCGAGTTGAAAACCTTGTTTCTTCTAAGGTTACTGGTTTGGTAACATGGTCTCTGTGTGGCTCTGTTTATTTTGATGATCTCACCCGAGGATGCAAACTTTTAGTTGTTTAGCTTTTTTACTGCTTATTTAAACCTGGTTAGACTGATTAAATGGTTTTATTTGTTTCAGAACTGGGTAACACAATTTCCACCTTGTTTGGAGGAGGATCGTCTGAACCTGCTCCAAATGTGACTGAGCCTGTCCAGGTATCAGTCCTTAGTCCTCCTTCATTGATGTGACATGTTCAACTCCCTCCATCTGTAATTTTACTGATAACTGAACTGTGAGTAAATGCTGAGAACCTGCTGTGGACTTTCTACGACTAGGAAGAAGAGGAAGTCCCTCCAGAATCAGGGAAGGACGACAGAACTGAGGCCCAGAAGGATCAAGTGAGTGAGGAGCCGAAGGATGAGGCGGAGAAACCCACAAATGAAGAAAGAAGCCAGGAGAAGAGTGAGGAAGCAGGCAGCAAAGCAGACCCTACGGTATGATCTCACATGTGTACGACGTCTGTGAAGTACACCTTGACTTGCTTTATGTAATAAGCATGAATCAATATTTGAACTGCTCAAATAATCAAAAAAAGGTGTTCACAGCTGGAGTCCAGTTGTTTCTTATTGAACACCTTTTTTTTATTTTATCATGTCCTGGATGACTGAGAATCTTCACCAGCAAATGCTCAAATAATTACTCCAATCCATGCTTTAACTGAGAATGTTTCATTTGAAGTATTTTACGTAGTTCTGTTTGAAATCCCATGTGTAGAAAATGTTCATATGTGAGTTGAAATGAGGCGGAGGAGGAAACGGTGACTGGATGTGTTCATCACCAGTCAGTGATATGAACCTTCTGCTGAGGCGAGTGAATCTCAGCAGACGTGCACTGTCGGCGCGTCACCTGCAGCTCAGAGTCCAGATAATGAACTGAACTCCTGGACATGTTTAACACACAGTGCTGCTTATGTTTGTGAACTCTTTACAATTTTCTATATTTCTGCATCAGTATGACTTAAAACGTCAGATTTTCACACAAGTTCTAAAAGTAGATGAAGAGAACCCAGTTAAACAAATGAGACAAAATATTATACTTGTTCATTTATTTATTGAGGAAAATGATCCAATATTACATATTAGTGGTAAAAGAATGTGAACCTTTCCAACAAAGTTCAGTCAGGTCATCTGGACAGTTTCTTTTTGTTGTTGTTGTTGAAATGTTTCATCCTTCATCCAAAGGACTTCATCAGTCCGAGGAGCCACAACAAACTCAGTCCCACAAGCAGCACACTCCTTCATTCACATTGTGGGCAACCAGTTTCTGGAGCCCGCCCTCTCAACTCGTCAAGACAAGACATCTGTCCAGATGTCCCTGTGGTGGACTGGAGACATGTCCATGTGTCCCCCACCTGCTCCTCCATGACATGTAAAATTGAAGCAGACAATGGATGAACACATGTTAAATAATAAACTCTGTGGATTTTTAGTTTGACAACTCGTTTTAAAGATCCACTGACATCATCTTACAAATTTGCTTGAAATGATAGAAGATATATATATTGTATCATTCAACTATGTTTTTTTTTGCAGACAAAATGATAAATTAATGAAAATTCCTTCCAAAATTAAAAACCGCTTTTCTCTCTGAAAATTCCGACTACAAGCGAATGCAACATTTGTGACGTATGAAGGAGAAAGTCTTTAGAACGCCCCATATAAATATTCATGGTGAACAAGAAATAAAACGACAAAATTATCAATCTAAGTTCAGATTTGAGCTATTTGTCTTTAGTTTTGGAAGCAGGAAGTTAGATGATCAGAAACAGCAGGTTCTAATTTAGGTCTGCACCGTATTTATTTGACTCTTACCTGTTCAGGAAACAGGGAGCTCAGTCCGAGGGGGGGCAGCTTTATTCCATTTTTGACGAAGGTCTTATCTTTTGGGAAAGTGAAAAGGCTCACTTGTTCACTGATGATATTAGAACACACAAATGCAACATAACCGGCATTTTTCAAGTTATACGGCAGCACGGTGGCACAACTGGTAGAGCTGCTGCCTCTCAGCGAGCAGGTCCCTGGTTCAAATCCCGGTCCGGGGGCCTTTCTGGGTGGAGTTTGCATGTTCTCTCCGTGCATGCGTGGGTTTTCTCCGGGTACTCCGGTTTCCTCCCACAGTCCAAAAACATGCATGTTAGGCTGATTGGTAACTCTAAATTGACCCTGGGTGTGAGTGAAACAGGTCCCTCTTGTAAATGAGTCCCCGTGGCTCAACGAGGCTAGCCTGTATAAATAAAGGTTGAATGAATGAATTATACAAAAAAAAATGGCTGAGAAATAAATATGCCAGGGTATCCGCGGGGTTGTAAAAGGTATTAAAAGGTAGTAAATGAAATTAACACAAATTAAGGCCATTAAAAAGTATTAAAAAGTAATAAACGTCATCTGACGAGGTATTAATTTTTTTTAAACCTACACAACTATATTTTTCTTGTTCTGTCGTCTAAAAAAAGGTCTGTGAATTTATTTATCTTTTCTAATTTTATGTTCCAAGTTAGCCTGGCCCTCGCCTTCCTGCACAGCTCCGCTCAATTCTCATTTCCCTTCACTGCACAGTCTGGGACTTGTCCCATAGCCAACGATATCTCCGGTAGGTTTTGACCGGACCAATCAGAGAGCAGAAGGCGGAGTTTTGAACGACGTCGACTGACGTCGTCATTCAAAATGGCTGCCGCCACGAAGGAATTTTCAATAAAACAAGGTAAAAAACTATTATTTCTCTGCTGAGAAAAAATATATTTCATAGCTGACGTTATATCAGAAGTGTTCCTGAGCAATCAGAGAGCAGAAGGCGGAGTTTTGAACGATGTCGACTGACGTCGTCATTCAAAATGGCTGCCGCCACGAACGAATTTTCATCAAAACAAGGTAAAAAACTATTATTTCTCTGCTGAGAAAAAATATATTTCATAGCTGACGTTATATCAGAAGTGTTCCTGAGCTTAACAGTTCCTAAATCAATTCACGAAATGGTCAAATCTGCGGGATATTAAATAGTTTCGGTTTGATATTTTCCAAACAGCCTCGGGTGCGCTACGAAAATAAATGATAAAAAATCGAATTTTATCTCAAATGTTTCATCTAGGCCAACAGTCAGTAAATTAAAGACATATAATTACACACTGGTGGCAGAAAAAATATCCACCGAGTGGTTTCTGAGCAATTTATCTGATAGCCTGGACCTCGCCAGGCTAAACTAACAAAACTCTGCCTCCTGTTCTCTGATTGGTCCATTCAAAAATCTCCAGGAGAAATCGTTGTCTATGGCAGAGATGCCAGACCCTAGTCCAAAGCGAAGTGAAGGACAAGGGTCTGGTTTAAACCAGGCTAGTTCCAAGTAGGACCTTAGCTAAAACAAAGACGTCATATCGTCAGTCAGTGTGCGCACGCACCTACAGCTGGTATCATGTCTGTAAAAAGAAACAGGAAAGAGGAGCGCCGCTTTATCTTCCGACATTTAACAAGAAATTTACCTAAACAATTGTTTGTTAGCTCAAAATTATAGCAAAAGGTGTGTCTCAGTCTAACATTTTCTTAATAAATGTACTTTAATGGTTAAATCGGCTTTATTTAAAAAAAAAAAAAGTGTCGCTGCCTCAGTGCCTGTGTGCTCCGTGATCGCTCAGCGGTGACAAACAGGAAAAAGGAGCGCGGCTCGTTTCGCCGACATTTAACAAGAAAATTACCTAAACAATTATTTGTTAGCTCGAAATTATAGCAGAGGTGTTTTTCTGTCTGTCATTTTCTTAATAAATGCACTTTAATGGTCAAATTAGCTGCATTTCGCCACCGTGGTGCAGCTTGCTGCTGGATTGAAGGTTCAAGCAGAGAGGTGGGGAGAGTATGGCAGGCCGATTGAGTCATTAATAGCTAGTGAAGATTCTCAGTCATCCAGGACATGGTGAATTCTAAAAAGTGCAATAAAAAAACAATAAAGTATAGTATAATAGTATAATAAATAGTATAATAAATAAAGTCCAGTTGTTTTTGTCTTGAACTTTTTTAAATTTGTCATTATAGGCACGTTTTCCTATTACATGATACAACAGCATGCCATACAACTATTACTACAATAGATATCATGAACTGTTTTTTTTTTTTCAGTCAGAATGAATGAAACGGTCATATTTCAGTGTTATGGTTTATAAATATGGGGGAAAAAATCTATAAATATGTCACTTCGTCCTATAAGTTGCAAGGCATGTAAATTATGCAAAAAACTGCAACTTACAGGATGAAAAACACAGTAGTTATTATTTTTCTACCTCTCTTTTTGAATTATGCATGTGTTCAGTGTTGAATTATTTAAACTGTTCTGTTTTCAAGTTTACAGTTTTTGTTTGCCATTAGAGATATGTTATGTGTGGGCAGGGCCGGCCCAAGGCATAAGCAAACTAAGCGGCTGCTTAGGGCCCCGGGGCCACTAGGGGGCCCCCTAAGTGCAACAGATTTTTTTTTCCAGTAATGATTTCCATGTGATTCTATTTAATCTTTTAAGTTCAGCTTTTGCAAATTGTTACATATATTTACATAGTTTTAAGAACTAATTATTCAACTTTAAATTTATTTGTTTAAACCATTTTATGTGGTTTCATTGTTCATTTACATTATTTAAGTACTTCCTTGATATTTTTATTTTCTTTTGTCTGTTTTTGCACAATTTAATTAATTTTTATGCATCCAAGTTATTTTATCTGTTGTTTGTTGTTGATCCATCCATCCATCCATCCATCCATTTTCGTCCGCTTATCCGGGGTCGGGTCGCGGGGGTAGCAGCCTAAGTAGGGAGGCCCAGACTTCCCTCTCCCCAGCCACTTGGAGCAGCTCCTCTGGGGGAATCCCAAGGCGTTCCCAGGCCAGCCGAGAAACATAGTCCCTCCAGCGTGTCCTGGGTCTTCCTCTGGGTCTCCTCCCGGTGGGACATGCCCGGAACACCTCACCAGGGAGGCGTCCAGGAGGCATCCTAACCAGATGCCCGAGCCACCTCAACTGGCTCCTCTCGATGTGGAGAAGCAGCGGCTCTACTCCGAGTCCCTCCCGGATGACTGAGCTTCTCACCCTATCTCTAAGGGAGAGTCCAGACACCCTGCGGAGAAAACTCATTTCAGCCGCTTGTATCCGAGATCTTGTTCTTTCGGTCATAACCCAGAGCTCATGACCATAGATGAGGGTGGGAACGTAGATCGATCGGTAAATTGAGAGCTTTGCCTTTTGACTCAGCTCTCTCTTCACCACGACAGACCGGTACAGCGCCCGCTTCACTGCGGACGCTGCACCTATCCGCCTATCGATCTCACGCTCCAGTTTTCCCTCATTCGTGAACAAGATCCCGAGATACTTAAACTCCTCCACTTGGGGCAGGACCTCCTCCCCGACCCGGAGAGGGCATGCTACCCTTTTCCGGCTCAAGACCATGGCCTCGGATTTGGAGGAACTGATCCTCATCCCGGCTGCATCACATTCAGCTGCAAACCGCTCCAGCGAAAGCTGTAGATCACGAACTGATGAAGCCAATAGGACCACATCATCTGCAAAAAACAGAGAAGCGATTCTAAGGCCACCAAAACGGATCCTCTCAACACCTTGGCTGCGCCTAGAAATTCTGTCCATAAAAGTTATGAACAGAATCGGTGACAAAGGGCAACCTTGGCGGAGTCCAACTCTCACAGGGAACGAGCCTGACTTACTGCCAGCGATGCGGACCAAGCTCTGACACCGGTCGTACAGGGACCCAACAGCCCGTATCAAAGGGCCCGGTACCCCATACTCCCGGAGTACCCCCCACAGAAGCCCCCGAGGGACGCGGTCGAATGCCTTTTCCAAGTCCACAAAGCACATGTAAACTGGTTGGGCAAACTCCCACGCACCCTCCAGGACCCTGTTGAGGGTGTAGAGCTGGTCTAGTGTTCCACGACCAGGACGAAAACCACACTGCTCCTCCTGAATCCGAGGTTCGACTATCCGACGGACCCTCCTCTCCAGAACCCCTGAATAGACCTTACCAGGGAGGCTTAAGAGTGTGATCCCCTATAGTTGGAACACACCCTACGGTCCCCCTTTTTGAATAGGGGAACCACCACCCCAGTCTGCCAATCCAAGGGAACTGCCCCCGATGTCCACGCGATATTGCAGAGTCGCGTAAGCCAACACAACCCCACAACATCCAGAGCCCTAAGGAACTCAGGACGAATCTCATCCACCCCAGGAGCCTTGCCACCGCGGAGCTTTTTAACCACCTCGGCGACCTCAGCACCAGAGATTGGAGAGCCCGACCCAAAGTCCCCAGGCTCCACTTCCTCAGTGGAAGACGTGCCAGTAGGATTGAGGAGGTCTTCGAAGTACTCCGCCCACCGACTCACAACATCCCGAGTTGAGGTCAACAGCACGCCATCCCCACCATAAATGGTGTTGGTCGCGTACCGCTTTCCCCCCCTGAGACGTCGGATGGTGGACCAGAATCGCCTCGAAGCCGTACGGAAGTCATTCTCCATGGCCTCTCCGAACTCCTCCCACGCCCGAGTTTTTGCCTCAGCAACCACCCGAGCCGCATGCCGCTTGGACTGCCGGTATCTATCTGCTGCTTCCGGGGTCCCACAGGCCAAAAAGGCCCAATAGGACTCCTTTTTCAGCCTGACAGCATCCCTCACCGCCGGTGTCCACCACCGGGTTCTAGGGTTGCCACCACGACAGGCACCAACAACCTTGCGGCCACAACTCTGATAAGCTGCCTCGACAATAGAGGCGCGGAACATGGCCCACTCGGGCTCAATGTCCCCCGCCTCCCTCGGAACGTGTTCAAAGCTCTCCCGGAGGTGGGAGTTGAAGCTTAAAGGTGTTGTTGATCTTGCGCTCCAATTTATTTTGAACATTACTGTTGCAGTTCTTTGGAACCAAAGTTAATAAACCAGATGACATGTTTGCAGTAAAATACATTGCACACTGGTGCTTTTTTTGTTATTTTTTTCCTTTTGTTACATTTAGTACCAAAATACACATAGGCTAATGTAACCATGGCTGTCAGAGTTGCAATGGGTTTATGTTAGGTCAGTGAATGATCTGATCATCTGACTGTTTATTGCAGTACAGTAATCCACATTATTAGCAAAAATAGAGGGCCCAAAACCAAATTTTGCTTAGGGCCCCATGGAGGCTTGGGCCGGCCCTGTGTGTGGGAACAATTAAACTTTTTCTCTTGGGTTAGATTTAAATAACAAGTAGGTCAGTGCTTTTATTGAGGCAAGAAGCAAATTGATGTATCCAATAATTGTTATAAAACTACATTTACTACCAAAGTTTAGGAAGAAAATGACAGTAATCTATCACTTTACAATTAGTTGCTCTAAACTGAAGTACAACAGGTTGCTGCTACGGTTACAGCTCGGTGCCGTGATGGTATTAAAAAATATTTTGATGGTATTAAAAAGGTATTAAAAGGTATTAAATTCAACTCTGGAATTTCTGCATATACCCTGATATGCGTTAATGGGAGACTGAGTCTAAAATTAAAAACCGCTTTTCTCTCTGAAAATTCCGACTACAAGCGAATGCAACATTTGTTGCATTTCTGCTCATCTACAGAGAAACAGTACCGTATTCTCCGGTGTATAATACGCTGTATTTTTGCTCATTTGAATGTCCAGCGTATTAAACACCGAAGAGTATTATTTATGGATTTTTCCCCATATTTTTAGACCCATTTTTCGCTCTGATTCTTCGTTTTTCATTTTTGGCAAAAATGGTGCAGTACCAGTTTCGGCCGCTATACGGGCGCTGTAGGCAGCAGCCAGCAGAGGACTCAGAGAGCGAAGAGGAAGAGGGCCACTTCCAGACGTTTCTAGCTCATGTGTCCGAAAACAGCCTCCTCTGGTCGGACTGACTCTGTCGCTGCCCGCTCCCTTGCTCTGGATGTAGCTGCTATTAGCTGTGAGGTTCGCTGTTTTTGTTTGCAAGATACCACTCATAAACCACACCGCAGATTTTTAAATCCAGCTGATTTCACATTTGGTTCAGCTCAGGAGCCCGTCTGCTATAGTCAGGTAAAGCGTTTATTTAGCTAAATTTAAAGAAACAAAGCGTCCGGTCCGAGCCGCCTGCCTAAAATTCGGCGAAGTTTTTTTTTTTTATCCAGCTGATTTGAACATTTCGTTAAGCTCAGGAGCACGTCTGCTATAAAGTCAGCTAAGAAATATATTTTTCTCGCAAAGAAATAATTGTTTTTACCGTGTTTCCTTGTGAAGTTCTTTGTACTCGCTCGCTTCTGTCGCCGCCATTTTAAGCAGGGCAAATGAGGCGCTGACGCGTCGCGTGGCGATGACGCGTATTAAACACCGAAGCGTATTATGTACATTTTTTTCTTGTTTATTGTTAATAATTGGACAAAGCGTATTAAAACACTGGTGCGTATTTTACACCGGAGAATACGGTATGTGTAGTGTAGCAAATGTTCACACAGTACTTGTACCTGAGACTGATGGTCCTGCTCCCTACGTCACAAATGTTGCATTCGCTTGTAGTCAGAATTTTCAGAGAGAAAAGCGTCTTCAATTTTAGAAAGGAATTCTCATTACTTTATCATTTTGTTTGCAAAAACGAACATAGTTGAATGATAAATATATATATATATATACATATA
>JBBPBX010011968.1:6811-18864 GCA_038048925.1 Garcialebias charrua | reverse complement strand
CTATGATTTCATGCAAATTTGTAAGATGTCAGTGGACCTTTAAATGTTTTCATATTTTTTGTCCTCTGTGCATGAAACCAAAAACTCCCCCCTCCCACCTGTGTAGAAAAGTAATTACAGTAAGTAACTTTTACTTAAAGTACAATTATGGGGGCTGAGATGGTGTAGAGGCAGGGCAGCTGGCTCGGAACCTGAAAGTCCCAGGTTCAATCCCCGGTCACTGCATACCTCGTGGTGCCTCTGGGCAGCACACCCCATCGCCAAAATGCCCCCCGGGCACCCCCGATAGCCACCCACCTGACATCTGGTGTCTTTCCACACCAGCCTCTACTTGATTAACAAACCCTGTTAGTATCAAGCCTTCACCACACACAACTCTAGCAAACACTAGAGCTGCCACATGTGCTGTTTAGCCAGCACCAGTCATCCAGAGCCGTAGCTCAGCACAAACTCCACATGAGAGCTCACACGGTGATCAGAGTGGGTGGAGGACATACCTGAACACACACATGCAGCACTACAGCTGCCTTAATCAAAACCTGCTTTACCTTTAAAAGGATCTCAAGTTGTTCCAACAAGCCCTTGCTTGCGTCCACCAACCTCAGCTGGCAATCTCAAAACTCCACACTTGCTCTCAGCAAGGCTCCACACAGATGGGCCAAATGCAGAGACTAATTTTGCCATAATATGGAAACATACAGTGATGACAATATTATATTTTTCAGACTTAACATTTTACTTTTATATGAGTAGATATTTACACAGGTACTTGTAGTTGAGTAACAGTACTTGTAGTGTAGTAAATGTTCAACACAGTACTTGTAGTTAACAGTACTTGTAGTGTAGTAAATGTTCAACACAGTACTTGTACTTGAGTAACAGTACTTGTAGTGTAGCAAATGTTCAACACAGTACTTGTACTTGAGTAACAGTACTTGTAGTGTAGTAAATGTTCAACACAGTACTTGTACTTGAGTAACAGTACTTGTAGTGTAGTAAATGTTCAACACAGTACTTGTACTTGAGTAACAGTACTTGTAGTGTAGTAAATGTTCAACACAGTACTTGTACTTGAGTAACAGTACTTGTAGTGTAGTAAATGTTCAACACAGTACTTGTACTTGAGTAAAAGTACTTGTAGTGTAGTAAATGTTCAACACAGGACTTGTACTTGAGTAAAAGTACTTGTAGTGTAGTAAATGTTCATTACAGTACTTGAGTAACAGTACTTGTAGTGTAGCAAATGTTCAACACAGTACTTGTACTTGAGTAACAGTACTTGTAGTGTAGTAAATGTTCAACACAGTACTTGTACTTGAGTAACAGTACTTGTAGTATAGTAAATGTTCAACTCAGTACTTTTACTTGAGTAACAGTACGTGTAGTGTAGCAAATGTTCAACACAGTACTTGTACCTGAGTAACAGTACTTGTAGTGTAGTAAATGTTCAACACAGTACTTGTACCTGAGTAACAGTACTTGTAGTGTAGTAAATGTTCAACACAGTACTTGTACTTGAGTAACAGTACTTGTAGTGTAGTAAATGTTCAACACAGTACTTGTACTTGAGTAAAAGTACTTGTAGTGTAGTAAATGTTCAACACGGGACTTGTACTTGAGTAAAAGTACTTGTAGTGTAGTAAATGTTCATTACAGTACTTGAGTAACAGTACTTGTAGTGTAGTAAATGTTCAACACAGTACTTGTACTTGAGTAACGGTACTTGTAGTGTAGTAAATGTTCAACACAGTACTTGTACTTGAGTAACAGTACTTGTAGTGTAGTAAATGTTCAACACAGTACTTGTACTTGAGTAACAGTACTTGTAGTGTAGTAAATGTTCAACACAGTACTTGTACTTGAGTAACAGTACTTGTAGTGTAGTAAATGTTCAACACAGTACTTGTACTTGAGTAACAGTACTTGTAGTGTAGTAAATGTTCAACACAGTACTTGTACTTGAGTAACAGTACTTGTAGTGTAGTAAATGTTCAACACAGTACTTGTACTTGAGTAACAGTACTTGTAGTGTAGTAAATGTTCAACACAGTACTTGTACTTGAGTAACAGTACTTGTAGTGTAGTAAATGTTCAACACAGTACTTGTACTTGAGTAACAGTACTTGTAGTGTAGTAAATGTTCAACACAGTACTTGTACTTGAGTAACAGTACTTGTAGTGTAGTAAATGTTCAACACAGTACTTGTACTTGAGTAACAGTACTTGTAGTGTAGTAAATGTTCAACACAGTACTTGTACTTGAGTAACAGTACTTGTAGTGTAGTAAATGTTCAACACAGTACTTGTACTTGAGTAACAGTACTTGTAGTGTAGTAAATGTTCAACACAGTACTTGTACTTGAGTAACAGTACTTGTAGTGTAGCAAATGTTCAACACAGTACTTGTACTTGAGTAACAGTACTTGTAGTGTAAATTCCATCTGTGGACGTCCGTCAGTGAGGCGTTCACAGGAGGTGTGGTGCTTCATTCACCCTCTTCTCTGTGGCTCTGCTGGTGAAGGAAGAAAAGGATGGAGACGAGTCTGGAACGTCTGAGGCGGAGAAGAAGGCCAAACCTCAGAAAAGGAGCAAGATCTCTGAAGACATCCAGGTGGAACTTCTTATCAATGACATCACTGACCCCTCTGCAGATGACCTCAGTTCGTCCAAAAAGTAACATGTTGTTTCCAGCTTTCAGCTCTCGTTTGATGTTTTCTGTTTGTTCCAACGAGTCTTCCAATCGTTTCAGGTTACAAGATCTGACGGACAGAGACCTGGCCAAACAGGAAAGAGAAAAAGTTCTGAACAGTCTGGAAGCTTTTATTTTTGAGACGCAGGTAAGCAGCAGCATTTGAGACGGGCATGAGAAATGTGAACTTGTTGTCTCCTTTTTTATCCTTTTTTAAATTTAGAATGTTTTCATCTGCACAAATTCATTGATCTTAATTTACATTTATCTAAACTATAAAATGTTCCATGGCTGGCATTACAGGCCTTATCAATTACAGGCTTATCAATATTAATAACCATCAACCTTATCAATAACAGGCTTATCAATATTAATAACCAGCAGTCTTATCAATAACAGGTTTATCAATATTAATAACCAGCAGTCTTATCAATAACAGGTTTATCAATATTAATAACCAGCAGATTTATCAATAGCGGGTTTATCAATATTAACCAGCAGATTTATCAATAGCAGGTTTATCAATATTAATAACGATCAGCCTTATCAATCACAGGCTTATCAATATTAATAACCATCAGCCTTATCAATAGCAGGTTTATCAATATTAATAACCAGCAGCCTTATCAATAGCAGGTTTATCAATATTAATAACCAGCAGCCTGATCAATAACAGGTTTATCAATATTAATAACGATCAGCCTTATCAATAACAGGCTTATCAATATTATTAACCAGCAGATTTATCAATAGCAGGTTTATCAATATTAATAACCATCAGCCATGATCAATAACAGGCTTATCAATATTAATAACCATTAGCCTTATCAATAACAGGCTTATCAATATTAAAAACCAACAGCCTTATCAATAGCAGGTTTATCAATATTAATAACCATCAGCCTTATCAATAACAGGCTTATCAATATTAATAACCAACAGCCTTATCAATAGCAGGCTTATCAATATTAATAACCATCAGCCTTATCAAAAACAGGCTTATCAATATTAATAACCAACAGCCTTATCAATAGCAGGTTTATCAATATTAATAACCAGCAGCCTTATCAATAACAGGTGTATCAATATTAATAACCAACAGCCTTATCAATAGCAGGTTTATCAATATTAATAACCAGCAGATTTATCAATAACAGGTTTATCAATATTAATAACCAGCAGATTTATCAATAACAGGTTTATCAATATTAATAACCATCAGCCTTATCAATAACAGGCTTATCAATATTAATAACCAGCAGATTTATCAATACTGTAACAGGTTTATCAATATTAATAACCAACAGCCTTATCAATAGCAGGTTTATCAATATGAATAACCAGCAGATTTATCAATAGCAGGTTTATCAATATTAATAACCAGCGGCCTTATCAATAGCAGGTTTATCAATATTAATAACCATCAGCATTATCAATAACAGGCTTATCAATATTAATAACCAGCAGATTTATCAATAGCAGGTTTATCAATATTAATAACCAGCGGCCTTATCAATTACAGGCTTATCAATATTAATAACCAGCAGATTTATCAATAACAGGTTTATCAATATTAATAACCATCAGCCATGATCAATAACAGGCTTATCAATATTAATAACCAACAGCCTTATCAATAGCAGGTTTATCAATATTACTAACCATCAGCCTTATCAATAACAGGCTTATCAATATTAATAACCAGCAGATTTATCAATAACCGGTTCATCAATATTAATAACCAACTGCCTTATCAATAGCAGGTTTATCAATATTACTAACCATCATGGATTGTCCATAACGAACACCATGTTCAGGCATAAGGGTGTCCATATGTGCTCTTGGCACCAGGACACCCTAGGTCGCAGTTCGATGATCGACTTTGTTGTCGTCTCATCTGATCTGCGGCCGCATGTCCTGGACACTCGGGTGAAGAGAGGGGCGGAGCTGTCAACTGACCACTACCTGGTGGTGAGTTGGCTCCGATGGTGGGGGAGGATGCCGGTCAGACCTGGCAGACCCAAACGTATTGTGAGGGTCTGCTGGGAACGTCTGGCAGAGTCTCCCGTAAGACGGAGCTTTAACTCCCACCTCCGGGAGAGCTTTGAACACGTTCCGAGGGAGGCGGGGGACATGGAGTCCGAGTGGGCCGTGTTCCGCGCCTCTATTGTCGAGGCAGCTTATCGGAGCTGTGGCCGCAAGGTTGTTGGTGCCTGTCGTGGTGGCAACCCTCGAACCCGGTGGTGGACACCGGCAGTGAGGGATGCTGTCAGGCTGAAGAAGGAGTCCTATTGGGCCTTTTTGGCTTGTGGGACCCCGGAAGCAGCTGATAGGTACCGGCAGTCCAAGCGGCATGCGGCTCGGGTGGTTGCTGAGGCAAAAACTCGGGCGTGGGAGGAGTTCGGAGAGGCCATGGAGAATGACTTCCGTACGGCTTCGAGGCGATTCTGGTCCACCATCCGGCGTCTCAGGGGGGGAAAGAGGTACGCGACCAACACCATTTATGGTGGGGTGGCGTGCTGCTGACCTCAACTCGGGATGTTGTGAGTCGGTGGGCGGAATACTTCGAAGACCTCCTCAATCCTACTGGCACGTCTTCCACTGAGGAAGCGGAGCCTGGGGACTTTGGGTCGGGTTCTCCGATCTCTGGTGCTGAGGTCACCGAGGTGGTTAAAAAGCTCCGCGGTGGCAAGGCTCCGGGGGTGGATGAGATTCGCCCGGAGTTCCTTAGGCATACCTGCAAACTAGTCACCTTTCGGCGAAATTCGCCGTTTTCAAAGCAAAATATATCATTTACGTGATTCGTGTAGATCCGATGAGTTTTTGTTTTCGGGGGGGGGTCAGACCCGTGGCAGATTAGAATGCATTATTTCCCACTGACTGGATTTCAAGACAGAGTAATGCATCTGTCGACAATAAAACATCTTTGTTGGAGCGCGTCATTTTGGCCAATCACAACCTCAGGATAGACAGGGGAGACGACAGCGAAGTCTTTGAACCGAAGTAAAATAAACAACAACTCCGCAGCGCGAGTCCAGAGAGCTCTGTGCGAGTCGCGCGCGCGGAGGTTCAACAGAGCGCGAGGGAAGAGAGCAGAGAAAACTGTTCGAGTCAACTCCTCCAACGTGTTGGAGCCTGCAACACGCAGTTTTGCAAAGTGACACGGGAGAACACCACGCTGATGAAAACATGACGGAGTCATGAACTAACTTCACCACGGTGTGTATCACTAAATCAGAAAACTAAAAAGCCCCTCCTAAATTCACTGCTGGCGGTTATTAAAATGTCACCTGCTCATTGGGTAAAGTTAATATTTTTATTGAGTGTCACCATTGTTTAGTAAAATGGCATGTTGTGTTACAAATGAAACTAAATAAAAATTAACAAAATAAAAGTCAATTGCACCTCTAAAGTCACTGTGATAAATTGGCACATTAATTTCATTATCTTAGCCACAGGAGTGAGTTTAAAAACAGGATGATGTCTATGAACTAGTTGAATGAGGTGTCTCTAAAATATCCTGATGCATGATAAATAATAATTTCAACAATTTTTTAATCTGTCCACAGAACCTGACTTTATTTTGTTAGATGTCTCTAAAATAGTTATTGAATCAAGTGTTTACATGTAGGTAAACATAGATGTTTAACAACTTGTTAAAATACACCAGAATGCAGGAAATATACTTTATTCAAAAATTTCTGGCAAAACATTTAAGAAATGAGTTTTTACTGTTAGTAAGTAAGTTTTATTTATATAGCACATTTCACAGACATGAGAGTCACATAGTGCTTTACAAAAGGAAAAATAAAATCATAAAATCACAGAAGTACTACACAAAAAGGTAAAACATAACAAACTCTAAAATCAATGTACAAAATTAACCAAAAGCCTGTCTGAAGAGATAAGTCTTAAGTTTTTAAATGCATCTGTTGACTCGGAGCAGCGCATTGTTAGCAAAATGTTCTGCTGTATTTGACTTGCTGCTGTTGTTGGTTGTTAATTTTTTGGTTGACACAATCTTTCCTATTTATGTTCTCATTAAATTAGGTTAGTAAATGACTTTTACCTGAAGCATGTTAAAAAATTACAAAATCTTTCGGGGGGGTTGGCGCAACGTTTGTCACCTTTTTCATCCCTTCTGAGTTTGCAGGTATGCTTAGGGCTCTGGATGTTGTGGGGTTGTGTTGGCTTACGCGACTCAGCAATATTGCGTGGACATCGGGGGCAGTTCCCTTGGATTGGCAGACTGGGGTGATGGTTCCTCTATTCAAAAAGGGGGACCGTAGAGTGTGTTCCAACTATAGAGGGATCACACTCTTAAGCCTCCCTGGTAAGGTCTATTCAGGGGTTCTGGAGAGGAGGGTCCGTCGGATAGTCGAACCTCGGATTCAGGAGGAGCAGTGTGGTTTTCGTCCTGGTCGTGGAACACTGGACCAGCTCTACACCCTCAGCAGGGTCCTGGAGGGTGCGTGGGAGTTTGCCCAACCAGTTTACATGTGCTTTGTGGACTTGGAGAAGGCATTCGACCGCGTCCCTCGGGGGGTTCTGTGGGGGGTACTCCGGGAGTATGGGGTACCAGGCCCTTTGATAAGGGCTGTTAGGTCCCTGTACGACCGGTGTCAGAGCTTGGTCCGCATTGCCGGCAGTAAGTCAGGCTCGTTTCCAGTGAGAGTTGGACTCCGCCAAGGTTGCCCTTTGTCACCGATTCTGTTCATAACTTTTATGGACAGAATTTCTAGGCGCAGCCAAGGTGTTGAGAGGATCCGTTTTGGTGACCTTAGAATCGCTTCTCTGTTTTTTGCAGATGATGTGGTCCTACTGGCTTCATCAGTTCGTGATCTACAGCTTTCACTGGAGCGGTTTGCAGCTGAATGTGATGCGGCCGGGATGAGGATCAGTTCCTCCAAATCCGAGGCCATGGTCTTGAGCCGGAAAAGGGTAGCATGCCCTCTCCGGGTCGGGGAGGAGGTCCTGCCCCAAGTGGAGGAGTTTAAGTATCTCGGGATCTTGTTCACGAATGAGGGAAAACTGGAGCGTGAGATCGATAGGCGGATAGGTGCAGCGTCCGCAGTGAAGCGGGCGCTGTACCGGTCTGTCGTGGTGAAGAGAGAGCTGAGTCAAAAGGCAAAGCTCTCAATTTACCGATCGATCTACGTTCCCACCCTCATCTATGGTCATGAGCTTTGGGTTGTGACCGAAAGAACAAGATCTCGGATACAAGCGGCTGAAATGAGTTTTCTCCGCAGGGTGGCTGGACTCTCCCTTAGAGATAGGGTGAGAAGCTCAGTCATCCGGGAGGGACTCGGAGTAGAGCCGCTGCTTCTCCACATCGAGAGGAGCCAGTTGAGGTGGCTCGGGCATCTGGTTAGGATGCCTCCTGGACGCCTCCCTGGTGAGGTGTTCCGGGCATGTCCCACCGGGAGGAGACCCAGAGGAAGACCCAGGACACGCTGGAGGGACTATGTTTCTCGGCTGGCCTGGGAACGCCTTGGGATTCCCCCAGAGGAGCTGCTCCAAGTGGCTGGGGAGAGGGAAGTCTGGGCCTCCCTACTTAGGCTGCTACCCCCGCGACCCGACCCCGGATAAGCGGACGAAGATGGATGGATGGATGGACTAACCATCAGCCTTATCAATAACCGGCTTATCAATATTAATAACCAGCAGATTTATCAATAGCAGGTTTATCAATATTAATAACCAGCAGATTTATCAATAGCAGGTTTATCAATATTAATAACCATCAGCCTTATCAATAACAGGCTTATCAATATTAATAACCAGCAGATTTATCAATAACAGTCTTATCAATATTAATAACCAGCAGATTTATCAATAGCAGGTTTATCAATATTAATAACCAGCAGATTTATCAATAACAGTCTTATCAATATTAATAACCAGCAGATTTATCAATAGCAGGTTTATCAATATTAATAACCAGCGGCCTTATCAATAACAGGTTTATCAATATTAATAACCAGCGGTCTTATCAATAACAGGTTTATCAATATTAATGGTTAAGGGTCGGTCCTGGTGTATGGCACTTGTTTGATGTGAGGTGTTCCTTCACTGAGAGGTGATGGCGCAGCGTGGCTGCACCTGGACTCATGAGCAGTTTCCAGATAAGTTAACTTGATTTGTGTCTGCAGGACAAGCTGTACCAAGAGGACTACCAGCAGGTCGTCACTGAGGAGGAGAAGGAGCAGATCCTGGCCAGCTTGAGGGAGGCCTCGGACTGGATGGATGAGGAAGGGTATGCCGCCACCACCAAGCTGCTGAGAGAGAAGCTGTCTCAGCTCAAGAGCCTGTGCAAGGACATGTTCTTCAGAGTGGAGGAGCGGCGTAAGTGGCCTGATCGCCTGGCTGCCCTCAACAACTTGCTCAACACTTCATCGTTCTTCTTGAGGTGAGGGACCAACAGGAGGTTGTTGGGAACCTTAGCTGGACCAGTTCTGACTGTTCTTCCTCTATCCAAGGAGTGCCAGACTGATTCCAGAGGATGACCAGATCTTCACAGAAGTTGAGTTAAATATGTTGGAGAAGGTCATCAATGAAACGGCAGTAAGTGCTGAATGTTTTTCCATCTGTTTGAAGAGGCTGCTGTGTCTTTGATGGATCAGCCTCGCTGGGGGAACTGGTCTGAAGCTGACCGTCACAGAAGCAGACCTTGCAGCTAGTCACTTCTGACTCATGGGGCTCACCTCACGTGACCTTTGTTTGCCATAACACGGTTTGTGATTTCTCTGCAGCTGTGGAAGAACGACACCGTAGCAGAGCAGAACAAACGGTCACCTAAAGAGAAACCAGTCCTGTTGTCCAAAGACATCGAGTCAAAGCTGGCTCTGCTGGACCGAGAGATCAACTACTTGCTCAACAAAGCCAAGTTTGCCAAGCCGAAGAAAGTCAAGAACGCTACGAGCACTGAGAAAGGGAGCAAAGCCAACAGCACAGCAGGAGAAAAAGATGGCCCCACCACAGAGGACCACGTGGCCTCAGATGGTGGTGAGTGACCAGCAGAGCATGAGTGATCCTGAACTGGTCCTGATGCTTTTTACACTTTGCACTGATGTGTTCCTGCAGAAGAGCCGTCACAAGACCCCCCTCCCACTGAAGAGAGCACTTTACCTCCAGATTCTGAAAACCAGTCACAGCCCACTGAAGCAACGATAAGTACAGGTCAGTGTCCATGTCGTTGAAACTGGTCAACCACTTCAACTTCAGCAGATTGTTACTGGTGAAGAAACCAGTCCTGGAGTAGATCCAGTTCCTGGGGAAGGTTCTGTAACATCTTGACTGATGCTGTTTGTGATCCTTTAAAGCCTCGGTGCTCTTTACAGGCTGAAGACCAGCCCATTTATGGGTGGGCGAAACAAGACACAGCCCAAAACAACTCAGGTCAATTAGTCAACCCAAAACATGTCCGAAGGACAAACGGTAACAATAATGTGCCTCAGGCACGTAACACCTCCACCCAAACATCCTGGATGGATGACGCAGCCAACAACAAAAACATTGCTCATCAATGTAGTCAGATAAAAACAGGACTACAGATGTGAGAGTGTGTCTGTCACAACGTTGTCCTTACCACGGATGTGATGTATGAAGATGCTAACAGACTGGGGACGTAGGGACCAGTTCATCAGGCGGTGGTTCCTGTTACGCATGCAGTCCAGGAACTAACGGATTGTGGTCCATCAAAAACAAGAGCAGGTCCACTAGAAGCACCCACATGCACCTCGAAGTGTTCTAAAGCCAGGACCAACGCTCTTTCACTGGTGGAGTACAACCTGTGATGTCTGTCAAGTTTCTTTGAAAAATAACTCCATCAGCACCACCCTGTCAGAGGACAGGTCCCACCCCAGAGTCTCCTGCATCCACAGGCAAAAGGCAGAGTGGCGGGATGAGCTCCAAAGCAGGTTGACATCGATTAGCCCAGTACTTTTAATTTTCTTCTGTTAAATTTGGCCATTTTTGCTCCCTTTAGCTTCTTTCTACACTGAATGAAATTGGCAGGCTTAAAGACCTTCGGCCGGGGGCCGGATTTCCGGCTTTTGACCAAACGGTCCACCTCAACGTAACTTTGATTGATGGGCAACGATTACATCCAATCACATTGAAGCTCACGTTGTATTGACCAATTACTAACAGGAAGGCGGGTTTTAGAAAAGCAAGCAGGTGTGTATGTGGCTTCACAGTCAAATCAATGCGGAGTTCGTCACACCGGGACAAAATACTATATACCGTATTTTCTGGTGTATAGGTTGCACCGGTGTATAGGTCGCATTGTCCAATTATCACCAATAGATTGGAAAAATCCCTAGATAGGTCGCACTGGTGTATAGGTCGCACCTACGTTTAGCTCTGCTGCAAATGTCTGCCACAGGAGCGCACAGCAAGGCTTTTAAGAAGATTAACACTTAAAAACAATTATTTGTTTGATAAAAATTATAGCAAATATATGTCTGAGCTGAACTTTTCCTTAATAAATGAACGTAATTGTGAAATGAGCTGGATTTAAAAATTTGTTTCGCCGAAAGTGATAACAAGCCATATATAGGTTGCACCGGTGTAAAGGTTGCAGGCCTTGAAAAAAAACATAAAAAGGTGCGACCTATATACCGGAAAATACGGTAGTTTTACTGTAGAAACAAGTGGCGCTGTGCCTCCTCCATAACAGGAGGTGATTTCTCCTCCTACTCAAGTGTTCGGCGCCTCCTCTGACTGACGATGTGTCCTCCCTTTGGAGCGAATCAAAGCGTAGGTACGTGGGTCATATGAGTTCAGCAGGAAAGACTCATCAGCGACTCAATTTAAATTAGTGTCAAAACTACAGATTTTAAATCTTGTTGTTAGTCAGAGTCAGAGAGTCTTTATTGTTATTTGCACCGCATGTGGTACATGTGATGAAAACGAGATTATGTACACGGGGTCCCAGTTACATCCAACAACAAATGAAAGAGAAAAACAGTAATAACATCTAGAATTAACTAAGAAAAACATCAACTAGTAATACACTAAGCCCTAATATAGTGGGAATAAACAGCAGCACGAACATGAGTTTGTATGAGCAGATGGTCACAGATGAACACAGCAACAAGAAAACAGATCAGCATCAGCACAATGTGATATTTTGCAGTGTTTATTTTTTTTTATTTTTATTTATTCATGAGTCTAACAGCCTCAGGGTAGAAGCTGTTCCTCAGTCTAGTGGTTCTACATTTGATGCTCCTCAACCTCCGTCCTGAGGGGAGTGGGGCAAAGAGTGAGTGTGCTGGGTGAGTGAGGTCTTTCATGATGCAGGTGGCTCTTTTCCTGCATCTGGAGGTGTAAATGTCTGTGATGGTGGGGAGACTGACTCCAA